>JAVFBW010127966.1:0-14088 GCA_034783835.1 Mopalia ciliata
CATCAAGTCTAAATTGAGCTTGGTCTTAATTTCAGTGTAACCCATTGAGTACTATCGTCTGCATACATAGCAATGTTTGAATCAGTTAAACAGTCTGATAAGTCATTTATATACAATATAAAAATAAGTGGCCCTAGGATCGACCCATGAGGTACCCCTATATTCACATTATTAAACTCAGAGAGAACACCTCTCCAGGAAACAGTTTGCCTACGATTAGACATATATGATTTAAACCAACTTAATGGCGAAGCAGCCAAACCGTACTGCTCCAATTTATAAAACAAAACATCCAAATTTACTTTGTCGAATGCCTTTCACAAGTCAATAAAAATGATACCTGTCAATAATCCATGCTCCATATTCGTAAGCCAATTGTCCACAATGTCCACTAAAGCTGTTTCGCAGGAATGTAAGGGTCTAAACCCAGATTGATTTTTACCAATACAGTTGTACTCTTTTAGATATTGGTATAAATGTAAATGAACATGTCTTTCTATTATTTTACTAACACACAACAATATTGATATAGGCCTATAATTATAAATCTCTGTAATTTTCCCGGATTTGTAAAGGGGAGTAACGCGAGCTAGTTTCCAGTCATCTGGGAATTTGTTTGTTCTTATTGACAAGTTGAAAATATAGGTTAACGACCCACATATTACAGGAGATGCCAGTTTAAAAAAACTTTACAGAAATGCCATCTAGACCTGTGGCTTTATTGTTAGAAGATGTGTGTATATCTTCAACAACGAATTTTACTGACACATCAGGAATTTCAAACACAACATTGTCAAGCACACCTCTAGGCAATACAGGAAGCGAGTGATCAAATAATTGTCCTAGTTTTTGTCCAATTGATGTAAAGTAATTATTAAAACTGTCCCTTATTAGTTTGTCTCACTTGTTAAACATCCATTTATTTGCATGAAATCGCTTTCGTTGGTTTTATTATTTGGTAAAAACTGCTTTAAGTTTTTCCACATTTCTCTAGGATTATATTTATTTTGTTCTACTGTTTCTTCAAAATATTCACATCTGACTTTGCGAACTATGCCCTGAACACGATTTCTCTGAGCTTTTAACCAGTCTTCAGGTAACTTGGTTTTTATTGCGTGTTTGAGCAGCCATTCACGTGTACGTATTTCATTTAACACTGTATCATTGATCCATTTTTCAGTTTGAGCTCGGATTCGCCTTTCTCGAAACGGAGCGTGTTCATCTATAACTTCTAGAAACATGGTTTTAAAAACATTCCATGCGTCTTCTATGTCATCAAATACCTCCACAACATTCCAGGGTACAAGTTTCAAAGCAGAGATAAAGCGATCTTCTTGAAAAATTTTCATAGAGCGGTATTTTATTGAAATGTGTGATTGTTTTCCAGTTGTTGGTTTAGTTCCACACTTACGGACAGTGTAAGTCATAAAATGATCACTCAATCCAAGGGGGATAACACCTGACTGCACATAGTTCCATAGATCAACTGTATATATGTGATCAATTAAAGTCTTTGATTTATCCATTATGCGAGTGGGGTCATTTATGATTTGAGTATAACCTGCCGTTGACATAATATATTTGAGTTTACATGATAAATTTGTATTGTTCAACAAGTCAACATTAAAATCACCCATAAAAACTGGATATGCATTTTCGCTGGTTACCTTGTTCACAAAATGCTGAAAATGATTATACCAAATTGATGACGAACTAGGTAGTCGGTAAACAATACAATATAACAAAGGAACTGAGTTTTTCCGTTTGATTTCAACTACTAACGTCTCAATATTTGCGCATTCAAGATCGGGGCATCTTGTGGCATAAATAAATTGCTTGCAGTAAAACACAAGTCCACCTCCGTGTTTATTTCTATCTCGTCATATCGGTGCGTTGTAATTGGGGAATGAGATCTGATCATCACTGGTCACGTCATCTAAATGGCTTTCGGTGAAACAGATCACATCAAATTAAATTTAGGTAAAATAATTTTCAGTTCATGTATTTTGTTCATTATACTTTGCACATTCAAATGACATGATTTTGAATCCTCTTTTCAGTGAATATTGAATTTCCTGATCAGGATTACATTTTTGGAGTGTTAAAATATTGAAACAATTGTCACATATCCACTCTAGCCTTTACTTACTGAGAGATCTTCGTCGGATACTGTCGTATCAAAGGATACACATTGCAGCCAATACACTGTAGCATAGGCAGTTCGTTCACGGTAGCTAAATTACACTGACCACATGAGTCCGGTCCCGGGTTGACCTCGACGTCCCCGGCTAAAAGCACTAGCCTGATAATGTATACCTTATACAGTAATTCGTGTTAATCTCAAGGCAAAACTGTGAGACTTATTTTTTCCAAAACAAGGCTAAAAGACATTTTTAAAACAATATTTCAATATTTGTTAAAAGAAAAGCACCGCAGAGGCAAGAGGAGAACACTTGATGACTTCCTAGAAGATATCTGGGGAAAAAACCCGTCGCCGTCGATCATAAAAATAGATCATAAATATATCGGTTTTGATAAAGTAATGATCGGCATAGATAAATGATATTAAATGTTGCTTTTGACCTAAATAATTATTCAGTGTTAAAGGTTAACGTTTTTCTCTCGGATTAACGAAGATCTAATTTTTTCAAGAGCTGTGCTATACAGATATCATAAGTGTAGATATCATGTGACACAGTAGGCTTGCTGCAACAACCATGATCATCATACAGAATACTTGAAAAAAATCAGTTCAAATCTGTATTCGCTCTGATCTGTATTGAAGGACATGAGGGTAAAATGATTCAAGCCATAAACATACTAGGCTAGGTAATATGTTTGTTATATTGTTTGACATTTCACATATGTTAACCGGGCCTCAGTGTTTCGTAAACACATGACTGACGTTTAACACGGACAGAAAGGTATTCCTCTACATATGCACTATCGTTTGGGCTGAGTTGAGTTAATATTATATCTGAGTATACCTGTGTTCATATGGTAAGTAACTACCCAAGTTATCTGACTCAAACAATTAAACTGTGTATAAAGCAGTGTTCATTTTTGTTTCTAATGACTGTATCATTTACTATTGACGCCCGAATTTACTTTTAATGGAAAGCTAAAACATAATAAATGGGAAAACATGAAAAGAACCAGGTCGGTTTCTAATGCAAAGTGTTCGCTTTGCAACATTTTTTTTTTCCTTTTCTGCTATGCCGCTTTTGTATGTGAAATTACGAATTGATAAAAGATGTGAATGACAAACTATACCTAAATCTAACGCCCTGTTTGTCGAATCTTCTATATTGAAGTGCTCAGAATACAGGAGAAATAGTTCACATGAAGTTCACTGTCCCTATATACCCTTTTCGCCCATCTTAATAGGCTATATAATGATGTGCTCGCTTGTCTCTTTATGCGCGTTGCTTTTTACTGGATACACGTCAAAGGGGCGTAAATATCTGCACCGCGGTATCTCCATACCGTACATACATATATCACCATGCTGAAAGTAGACCATAGGATATTTGTGAAATAACTGAAATGGCCATATTATTTGTCAAACCACCCTTATTTTATGGTACGTACCCTTATTGTTGTTACCTCTCATATTGTTTGTGGAAGCTGTCATATTTGTCAAATATGCTATGTGTATAACATGTGCCAATGATTTGAATTTACACTTGGATAAAATTACTCTTTTATGCGCCTCTCCATCACAATTTCACAAGTATTCGTGAATAAAATATGAGAGCGACTACTCGCAGGACTTGATTCCAATAACGGCTGTATAACAACGTGAATTGTAGCTATTCTACTAATCGACTGTCATTTAGCCTAAGTAGTATGTAGTAGCCCAATTAGGACTTACACATGTTTTCGTACAGGCACATATGCTGCAGGACTGTTTCTGATGTGGTGAGAATAATGTTAATATTAAGTCAACACAACTTAAATTTAATAGGTCAATTGATTATAAAAGCGCCACCTGGCGTGAAGGGTATCCCATTTGTAACCATACATATCATTGAGCGTGGAAATTAAATGCACGTAATCATTTGTAACAAAATGCAGATGAACAGTGAAATATACTAGGAAATGTGAAGTAGACTTTACAAAGAAACAGCGGACATCTGTTGGTCTTGTACAAAGGAGAATGTTCGCAAATTATACTATTGTCCAATTTAAAAGAATGTATAAGATATGAGTTCCATTGCAAAGCTTAGCAGCTGTATTTCTCACGACATAAGCGAGCACTCTACACTGACGTCTTGTCCATTGGTTTATTTTCAGGTTTAGTCGGTCGTAGATGCTGAACAATTTCCTTATTGCTATTGAATACCTCTTCAAATTTTTAACGCTGGCGGAAAAAAGGGGACTCCAGAGGTTAGGTAATTTAAACAACCCAAATGCCAGTATGTCCGGCAATCACACTAAGTTTATTTCTAAACATTATTAGAGTAAACCCTCCTTTTTTATTATGTATTGCGATCGCATTATGTGTCCATAATCCATTGGTGATACTATTTTCGTAATTAGTTCACCACCCGGCTGAATGCTTTTAGACACCACGCGGATGTCTGTCTATTATATTGAACTTCGATATACGCCTACTATAGACAGACGCAATAAAACCCAATGCACGACGACAAAATCGCAAACGAAGTACGAATATTCACTTCAGGATTCCATTTGTCCTGAATTTCACTCACTTAGCACGTAGTTATTATTTCAACATTAACACAGAAGATAATTTATCAGAATAAGTTTAACTTTCAATCCATATTTATGGGAAACTTAACAACAGATTTACCAGACACACACAGTCTTGACATCCTCTGTACACCCTGGCATAATCTGTTCTGGGTTAGGAAATTGGTGCAAAGCTGAACATCAACTTACACCGAGTATTGCAAATAAAGAAGATATTTTTTTTCTACGAGCTTTCTGTGTTTTCCTCGTCTAATTTTAAAGATGTATGTCGGTATTTTATTTTACTTTTAAATATTGGAAATGACGCCAGTTGTTCACAAATACAATCATGGCGTCAGTTGTTCACAAATACAATCATGACGTCACGGTTGTTCACAAATACAGTTATGTCGATGACGGTAACTGGAGGCTCACTTGAAATAATATTTCGGTGATATTGTCACTGTTTTAACAATTCTGTATCGCAAAACTATCTCCAAACACATTGCGGCACATTCCAACGTTTTGTTTTTACTGTATAATTTTATGCGTAACTAAAGGGCTGCAGTCACTGGTAGGGACAAGGACGTAGCCTACAGGATAGTACGTTAGAAAGTGCTGGCATCGATTTAAATAATCACGACCAAAGAATTAGAATTTGACGTTTCACTTAAGATCCGCCATTGTATGACCATAATTAACTTGTCGTCTATATGTTACACGGATAGGGGCTATGTGATATGCGTGTACTTCGAATCTGGGTTTAAACACATATATATTGTCTATCATTTTAGCAGGAACATAAATGGCGGGTCAGTCCTGCTGTTTCATTGGTTAATAAAAAAAAAAATTAAGGAAGTATGTAGTTGTGATAATTTTGACACCATATGTTGTTCTATAGTATGTCGTTTTTTGACTGGATAAGTTTGCCTCATGTATGTTTCAGAACGAAATATCAAATAGAATGTACTCTCATAAAATCTACATAGTTCTCATTGCATTTGCTCACCAGTTTATTGATTCATTTCAGATAAAACCTGAAGACCTCCGGACAAAGCAAAATATAATTTTAATAGTAGCTGCAAAATGAAAATGTTGCCGTTACACACCCTAGTTCAGCTTAGAGCATAACATTTCCTCACTGTTAAAATACGAACGTATTGTCCTTATATAGCAAGCTTTGAATATACCTCCCTTTCAGTGTGTGATAATAAATGCCACCTTAAAATAGAAAATCCAATATCCTGCAATTTGCTATTCTTTGACTACTGTAATTTCCCCGTGGTCTTCGCTTGTAAATCACGTTTCGCAATGGTCCATCTTTCCCATGTGTGGTCTTTTAAAATCAAAAGTCTAATTCCTAACAATTTATTATTCCAGGACGACTGTAATTTCTCCCGTGTCGTCCTCGCTTGTAATTCATGTTTCTCACTGGTTAATCTTTCCTTGTGTGGTCTTCGCGTGTAATTTGTTTTTCTCGCTGGTCTATCTTTCCGTCGTATGGTCTTCGCGTGTAATTCGCTCTTCTCGCTGACCCACCTTTATCATTGGTCGTCTTCGTTTGTAATACGCATTTCTCGCTGGTCCATCAGTGACCTGTCCCCAGTGTGGTCCTCGCGAATAATTCGCTCTTCTCGCTGGTCTATACTTCCCATGGGTGGTCTTCGCGAGTAATACGCATTTCTCGCTGGTCCATCTGTCCCCATTGTGGTCTTCGCGTATAATTCGTTCTTCCCGCTGGTCCATCTTTCACCCGGGTGGTCTCCAAGTGCAATTCTATCTTCCCGCTGGTCCATCTTACCTCCGGGTAGTATCCTAGTGCAGTTCGCTCTTTTCGCTCGTATATCTTTCCTGGGTGGTCTCCGAGTGTAATTCGCTGTAACCGCTGTTCCATCTTTCCTACAGAGGGTCTCAAGTGTAATTCGCTCTTCCTGCTGGTCCATCTTTCCTCCGGGTGGTCTCCGAGTGTTATTCACTCTTCTCGCTGGTCCACCATTCCCGGGTGTGATCTTCGCGGGTAAATTGTGTATTGAGAGTTATTCGTTTTTCTCTCTGGTCCATCATTCCCCGGTGTGATCTTCGCTGGTAAATTGTGTATTGAGAGTTATTTGTTCTTCTCGCTGGTCCACCATTCCCCGGTGTGGTCTTCGCGGGTAAATTGTGTATTGAGAGTTATTCGTTCTTCTCGCTGGTCCATTTGCCATCTTGATTTGTTTTTGTTTTTTTTTTTAAATTAATTTATTCTTAGGCGTGTTGATTTGGACACCAAGTTAAATGTGGACAGTATTTGAAGACGTTGGCAGAATCACAGATCTCGTAGGCGGTCATAGTCCTTGAAGAATTCATATATACATCTAGGGCCTAATGGCGATGTCACTGCGCAGAATAAAGTTGCAGTTGATATGGTATATATTGCTACTCATGTTGGCTTCCCTGGCTACAATAGTTATCTATTACGAGTGGGCTTTAACATATTCCTTACAAGTTACAGGTTAGCATCTTGTTTACTTTTATATCTGTGTTGCTCAATAAGTTTTTTGTATACAATATTTACTTTCTAAAGTGCTGCATAAGGTTGACAAGTGTATCCTCACAATGTAAAATGCACCAGCACATGGAGATTTGACATAGCGTGAAACGTCAGCTATAGTGCTGTGATCTGTTTACGTTGACCGATTACCCAATTACTTCGGCCATAATATTATCAATAAAATACACAAAAATAACTAATTTGATTTTCGCTTTACGGTCTACAGCATTTAATTGATTTAAGGATTTTTATATTTTCCAAAAGTGTGTGTGATGGAGGGGTATTGAAAGGGTGGCTAGGACTAAGGTTTGGGGGGCTTCAGCCACCCTATGGCAACCCCGTAGAGCCACCACTGGACTCAGATGGGACAAGAATTTGTGACCTTAGTTGACTCATAACACGATAGAGGTTTCTTATACACAAGGTTAACACACAGTGTCTTAACCTTGGTTGGTGAAGATGGTCTTTCCCTAGCTAGTGAGTTTGAGCGCTTTAAACCCAGTAATTGCCCTACAGTGGAATCTCAAGTAGCATGATGCAATGTGGGGGACGGGGACCAGGCTAGGAATATGGCGCCATGACAACATGTACTTGGACCGTGATGTTTTTTCTTTAAACGCGGCTACTGGACAATTTAAGATCGCAGTTTACAAAACATTATTGGATAGTAGTTTTTTGAAAACATAAAAGTCCGTAAGAGTAAAATCTTAAAATTACAGGGTTAGGAGCGCTTAAACTCTATATCTCTAGGCTACATGATATGATAAACAATACAGAACTCTGCATCTAACCTTTATTTGTATTCCGTCATCGTTTTAACACAAACATCATTACATACAAACCAGTTTATATTCTGTCATATTTTCAACATAAACATCATTACATACAAACCAGTTTATATTCTGTCGTATTTTCAACACAAACATCATTACATACAAACCAGTTTATATTCTGTCATATTTTCAACTCAAACATCATTACATACAAAACAGTTTATATCCTGTCATATTTTCAACACAAACATCATTACATACAAAACAGTTTATATCCTGTCATATTTTCAACACAAACACCATTACATACAAAACAGTTTATATCCTGTCATATGTTCAACACAAACATCATTACATACAAAACAGTTTATATTCTGTCATATTTTCAACACAAACATCATTACATACAAAACAGTTTATATTCTGACATCTTTTCAACCCAAACATCATTACATACAAAACAGTTTATATTCCGTCATCTTTTCAACACAAACATCATTACATACAAAACAGTTTATATTCCGTCATCGTTTGAACACAGACCTCATTACATACAAAACAGTTTTAATAAATCAGCTTCCTTACCTCAAAATCTGTTGTGAAGTTTAACCCAGGTATAGCATATAGACTGTTATTTTATTTAAGCGTGTCAAGGCGTATTCTTACACACATAAACATTTATATATATCTGTTTCAGATCATATTACACGGAGGCAATCAACAGAAAACAACAGATACGATATGAACGCAGTGATGGTAATTCCTTGATTTAATGTATTATTTGGCTAAGGGAATTCAATCACGAGCGCAGTCATACTACTTTTTTTATTCACTTTTAAGCT
The DNA here is from genome assembly GCA_034783835.1 of Mopalia ciliata. Taxonomy (NCBI): domain Eukaryota; kingdom Metazoa; phylum Mollusca; class Polyplacophora; order Chitonida; family Mopaliidae; genus Mopalia; species Mopalia ciliata. The sequence goes on from JAVFBW010127966.1 coordinate 8,841, forward strand.
TATGTTAGTCGGTTCATTTACTGTAGTAGTAAATCCCGTCCTATACACACTAAAAGCATGTATGTACTGTATTAAAAATAATCTATTCGATGTGGTTAAACTTAAGCCCGTCGTGTTGTATACACACACCTGATAACTGAGGTGATTGCGCCTAATCTAATATTTCATTTTAGGTAGACTATTTTTATTTAATTTTCTAATTTTGTAAAATATGATAATTTAAATATGCACTATATGTATTGTTACCATATGCGACTTTATATACAGAATGGTGATACTCTCAAAACATTATTCATACTATTTTACATGCATCGTTTCGTTTTGGGACAACAGGTTTCGAGTGCATATTGGGTATATTGTTTGTTTGTTTGTTTGATTGGTGTTTAACGTCGTACTCAAGGGTATTTCACTTATATGACGACGGATTGTCCACTTCACACTGTGCACAGCCTTATTACGGTGGCGAACCAAGAGGAAACCTCGTAAAAACCAACCCCGTAATTGCCGGAGCCACAACATGTGATTCGCTTATATACCTGATGGTCGACAGACGGACCCGATCCGATGCACGGTAAATCCAAGCAGGTTCAGTTGAAGAAGCGCACTCGCTACCACTAGGCCACGGCCGCGGGCCCGGGGTATATTTTTAATTGATCTTTCATGCAGAGGATTTACATAACATGCTTTTTCAGGACATTGCTCGACACATCACTTGTTACAAAATAAAACCGTTAATCTTATACTTTATGGAAATGTATTTCTCGTGAAACACATAACAATATTCATCCCGAACTTTTAATTCTGTTAGATGAATTAGATTCACTATTGTTTGTGTATGACACAAGACAATAACTCTACAGCCCGTTTACTAATAATCTAGATAACTGACACCTTTCCAGTAATATTATAATCCCAAATCATTGTAATTTTGTCATGTATTGTCTCGTGAGATCTAGTGAAAGATGAAAGCTTGTAGCTAGTTACACGGGGCTTTAAGCAGTGTAAACTTAAACTGCATGTACCTTTCTATATGAGAAGTTACATATAGATCTTGCTGAAACGGTTTTTATGCTTTTTATTTTTTAGACGAAAGAGCAAGACACTGCTGATAAAGGAACGACAAGAAAAGGTAAGAATGGAGTGGTCTCGAGTTGTCAAACGATCTGCGATTAAGATTCAGTCTTGTTAATCTGACATCGGGTAAATAAAACCAATGATTGTATACATATTACCGTCATGCATTCAATTGTTGTGTGTGTTCGATATAGATGTAATATTCAATTTAAGAAGGCGGTCATTGAGCTGAGCCAATAAGCACCTAAATCATGTATGAAACCGTAAAACGGTCAAATGTTTCTCGAAATCACAAATCATCGAATAAAAAGATCATCTTCCAAATGAAGGTTGTCTTTATACTTAGGAATTTCACAGGGTCGTAAACTCATTACCAGTTATGGTCGTAAACTCATTACCAGTTATGGTCGTAAACTCATTACCAGTTATGTTCGTAAACTGATTACCAGTTAAACTATTGTCACGCTGACCCTTTGGTTATTTACCGTAGGGACAAATTAACACACTGAAGACTTTAAAGTCATTTATCGTGTGAAATATTCTCATCTAATAGACTTTGAAACTCGTTGCTTTAGGTCATTTTGTGTGTAGAGTAACGCAATGGCAATCCTCTACATGTCAAAAATACCATGTCTATTTAAGATTTTTTTTATAACAGCTGCCGATTAACATGAATTGTGTAATGCTATTTAGTTGTTTATGAATCCGTCCCACCAACAGCCGACATTTTGGCTTGTTTGGGGACATGGGGTTCCAAATGAGGAGTGGTCGTGCATCATATTCGTTATTTTGTGAAGATGTAGTAAATCAGTTCATTTTAACGTTGAATTATTGTTCTCTAGGTTTCCTTACAATTGGGATCCCCACAGTGAGGCGACAGAAGAATACCTCTTATCTTCTAACCACTATATCTAGTCTTATCAACAACTCCGACGAGGATGAAAGGAGGGAGATAACTCTGCTCATTTTTCTGGCGGACATGGACAATTCTTCGCGAACACACGTACACAATCAAATTGTGGGAGCATTTGGTTCTCATGTGGAGAGTGGATTGATTTTAATGATCATAGCTCCTGTTGAATTCTATCCGACTTTCGAGGGTTTACCAAAAATATATGGACATTCACCTATAAATATTCAATGGAGATCAAAACAAAATTTTGATTACGCATTTATGATGCTTTTCTCTACGGACATGTCTGAGTATTACCTGCAGCTTGAGGACGATGTGCTAACTGTACCTGGTTATATAGATACTATTAAGCGGTTTATAGCTAAACACAGGCGAGTACGATGGACTTGTTTGGAGTTCTCTGTTCTAGGATTCATAGGGAAACTGTATCATTCTTATGACTTGGAACATCTGGCCAAGATGATGATCATGTTTTTCTACGAACAACCAAATGACGAAATTTATTTGTATTTCAACAAATTGAAGCATCAGCCGCAACGGATAATACAAAAACCAACAATTTTCAAACACCTCGGTCTGTATTCTTCCCTAAAAGAAAAACTCGAAATTCTAACGGATCCTTTATTTCAAGAAAAAGAAAACAACACTGTTATTCCCAAAAATACTGTTCACAATCCTCCAGCCCGATTGATATCTACCTTTAAAATCTACGAGGACAAAACTCCTGATTCGTGTTACTTTGAACACGGTATTATGTATATTAGACAACCGGTAAAGGGTGAGAGATTGACTATAGCATTTGACCAAACTCATCTTATTCATAGCGTCGTGGTTGTGACAAGTAGCGATGAACACCCTGCGGACGTTCTTGAGATTGGAGTCCTTCAAATAGGACAAACTGTTATTAGCAATATGTGCTCCGACATCATCGCTGCGGAGTCTTTCATAACGGGGAAAGTATTTATAAAACTAGACAAGAAGTTGCAAAGCATTCCAATAGCCTGTGTTCAGATATTAAACTTATCAACTCAAATATTTTGGATAGAAGTTGGCGAGATAAGTGTACATGCATTTGTCTGACCATATTTCAGCATTGAGCTAAACGGACAACGGGTCGGATTATGTGGTGCTACACTGTACAGTGAAGGTTAAAAAATCTTGATGTAGAATTGTGGTTGGCGATAATTCATGTACATACATGTACAAACAACTACTTCTCATGTGATGCACATCGCCTAGTTTCCAACTGACGGTGTGCACTCCCGACATCTCCATACATGTACAAACAACTACTTCTCATGTGATGCACATCACCTAGTTTCCAACTGACGGTGTACACTCCCGACATCTCCATAAATGTACAAACAACTACTTCTCATGTGATGCACATCGCCTAGTTTGCAACTGACGGTGTACACTCCCGACATCTCCATACATGTGCAAACAACTACTTCTCATGTGATGCACATCGCCTAGTTTCCAACTGACGGTGTCCTGCGTAGCGGGTGTTTTGAAGGCGAAAAAAAAGAAGACACAATGACAAGTAAATGTGGTGTTGAGGTCACCCTTTTGGGCCCAGTTCGTGGATTGAAGAGTCATGAATACCTCGTCTTATGTTATAATAATGTTTGGGTTTAGACTTATCATTTCCTTAGCCACGTACCTATTCATGAATATAACATTAAAAACATATAGAATTTAAAACAATGAAGTTATCATACAAACATTAAAATGAATACTGTTTGAGCCGTTCTTTGTTTTCTAATTAAGTATACTTTCTCGGGAATATATTTGCTGGCTATAATAACTTTTCCAATGTCACTATTTAAGAAGAAAAGAAAAGCCAACAGCATCACGTTGAAATATAAACTGGATTCAGCGGCTTGGGCTCTTTGATTCAAGATGGATAGTAGCTGCTCACCTTTCACATTGAAATTCTGGTATTCATACTTATGAAAATAGCCATTTGCCTATCCCGTTGAAAACGACTAAATTTAAGCTTACTTTTACACTGAGGACATTTAAGTCGATGGACTGTATGTGCTAGCGGTTAACAACCTTGCCTTGACAGAATATATATATGTTCGTCTGATGTATACATGCCCTAGTAACCAACTGAGGCAGTATGGTTAGTGTGTATTCTAATTAATGAACTGACAAATCGTATCCAATAGATTATGTTCATGGTCTTTTTTGGATCAATTTTATTTTTTTTCAATATTCTTCTCCATGGAACCTTCAAAATTGTTTATATAATTTAAAAGTACCTGTACTCCCCAATGCGTTTTAAATCAGATTTAAAGTGAGTAAATTACAAAGATATAAACCGACTTTTAAACAAGGTCCCGTTTTTGTTAGAAAATTACCAGACCTGCAAGGTTTCACACAAAATATTCGAGCTGTGACGTAGGCAGGGGAATTTCTACTCGGAACAGTCCTTGGCAGATCTATAACAACCAGTCTGTACCGGTTATTCGCAAATAGTTGCAAATGGGAAATTCTAAATGGTGGCAGACTTAGCGAATGTTCTATAACGAACTCTTTCTCATACGGCGAATTTAGCGATGATAATTGATCAGATGACTAGAATTTTCATGAAGATAACAAGCAACTATCTGATACCAATGATGAAACAGAAACAGATAGACAGCAAACAACTCGTTTGAAAATTTTCCCGTACCCTTATGAGTCCCAGGTCGATGGAAGTGACAATGACAATGATCAAGATTTTGACTGCAAAATGCGAGGATCGAGAAGAACTCATACGGCATGTATTTTCTCATGTATCCAAACAGAAATGCCACATGGTTTATTTCTTCATGATAGTCCTCTGTCAAATGTGCTCACCAGAGGAGAACGTTTGGATGACCATTGAATTTTCTTGTTTTCGATATACAAAGATCTTCCATTATCTGTCAAAAACCTTGTCGTTTTGCCACCTAAACAGCAGTATAGTGTGAGCAACTCATGCCGCATTTATTAGTACATAATAAGGAAGCTTTGTGCGTTATCATGTATTAATGGTTAATTACATAAATAGTAGGGGTAGGGGGGCATTTTACCCCCCCCCCCCCCCCTACTATTTATGTAGTAATTATTATGTACATGATAAAGTTGCAGGCTACATTAATATGTATTAAATAAGGTGCCGAGAATGGCTCCTTAGTACTTGATAAGTAAGGGATCAATGTTATTCAATAGTAAGGAGCAACCGAGAGCAGCGCCTTCGACGTCATCTCAGTCGTGTGAGACACTTGTTGT
>JAVFBW010127977.1:0-14088 GCA_034783835.1 Mopalia ciliata
CCCCCCCCCCCCCCCCCCCCCCCCCCCCCCCCCCCCCCACAGAGCTATGGGCGAACAGGTACTCTCATTGTTTGCAAAGTATTACATTTACTGAGTCTTACAACAATGGTTTCCATCAGCCCACGAATCACATTTTAATAGTGTAGTATTTTTAAAGTCACACAGCCTCTTCAACTTATAAAAATGTGAAGATATTTCCACAAAAAAATGTTAATTTATTCAATTTGAAAGATCTAGGATATTTACACTTTTTGACTGAGTGGGGGAGGGTGATCCTGAATCTACCCAGAACCCCTTCAAAGTGGAGAAATGTCAGTCTTGAGTGCAGAACTTTAAAAAAAAAACCTGAAGACAAGCTGTGTGTGTCCCTGCTTCACATTAAATATATTTCTTAGATCTACACCACGCTACGGAAGTTTTCCAGATACAAATTTGTGCCAAATTTCTGGAAAAGATTATGAATGTACAAAATAACAACTCCTTTTGCATATACATGTATATTACATGTATAAACGAAATATTTGTTTGCCTATAGCCAAAGCTAAGTATAATTATTTATTTTCTTTGTCTACATTAGATATATGTAAATGGTAAGGATTTTCAAAAATTAACTTTTCTTCATTCAATAATATAGAGAAAGAAACTGTTCAGGCGTTAACAATAATACATCTTTTCTAAGTATGGTATCTTAAATGCTTTCATAAATTCTGTGTGTGTTTAGGGTTATCAGCTCTGTGGTTGAAAAGAGGTTATCTTTATTGAGGGTGGTTGAAGTAGGGGCTGACAGATTCACCCCAGTACATCTGTAGGCTATCTCTCTCCCCCCTAACCCCTCTCATTGAAACTCCACCTTTGCCCTCTTCCCTCCTCTCCAAGGCTCTGGCAAGTACATGTACTAGTATGAATGGATTGGTCTGATAATTCTGCCAGGTCAGGGACATTGTACATTGTATGTTCTGTTTTTGTTCAGAGTGATTTATGCTTTAAGTCTGGTCAATTTCCTTGCTATATTTGTCACTCTGGTTAAAGGTGTTTGTGAAGGAAGCAGAGAAAACCAGTTTAGTCCCAATGTTTCAGCTCTCTTTGTCCCACCAGCTACATGGATTGTCTCTTACATTGTTTGCTGCATATTTTGCGGATGAAAAATTACATGTCATACATCAGGGTTAGGATGGACTGTTACATGTATCATTTACCCTAAATTAAAATGGGCTATACTTGAATTGTCTCTAACATGGATGCGGGTGGTTGGAGGGAGGGAGCTGCATGTTGCCCTGGTGCTCTCAGAGCTAAAGGGGAACAGGAAGCTGATCTGTTTGTGGCGTCTGTTTTGTGTCTTTTTGTCGTCCTCTATTTGTTCCGTTCTGTCTTTCTTTGTTGCCAGTGGTGTCAAGGGTGGTTTCCTTCACCCATTGGGCTGGCACGTCGTAATATAAGTGAAATACCCTTGAGAATGACGTTAAACGCCAATCAAACAAACAAACAAACTTACATGGGTAGTACATATTAACTTGTTAGCTGCACAGTTTGTGTATGAAAAATTACAAGTCATACATGTACATTATGGTTAAGATGGACTGTTACCCTTACCCTAAATTGAAGTGGGCTATACTTGTAAACATTAATTTGTTTCCTGATACAGCCAGTGTCAAAACTTACAATCTTTCAATTGACCCTAAACTTAAAGCTATTAAGGAATATGTCATCTGGTGGGGGGAAGACCTTATAGAGATTTTCTTTCATTCCTATCTTACATGTAAGTCAACAGACCATAATCAGGGTCCTGTTTCCCAGTTTCGGTTTCATTTTGACACTGATTTGATAACAATCATAATCTATTGACTTTAATTTGGCCATATTATTTTTGGGGTGCTGGTGCCCACATGTTTTTCATAACAAATCGACCCTATAAACTCCTGGTTATGTTTTTTGTGACATTTGTTTCGGCCTAAATGAACACCCATTTAAGCTCAAAAACTCATAATTTTCTTTTAATATGTAAACCGGTTATCTGAGTGCACCAGCAGTTCTATTTATTTATTTCTCTGGCAGCTGGCATGACCTTCCCCTGGTTTTCTGTTTACAATTATTTTTTAATGAGCATAATTAAGAAAAGTGCACATGTTGCTATATTTTGGCAAGCCATTGTACACTTAGAGGTATTTAAAGGCTGGAAGCTGTATATTCTGTAAATATGAAAAAGTATTTCTTGTTTATTATTACAGATATTATAAACGTACATGTATGTTGATGTATACATGTGAATTTTGGGGATACATGCATGTAATAGTAATTTTTTAGATTGACTTCAAATCTGAAGAACATTTAGCTACATGTTTTGTTAAAAACTGTGTATCTTCATGAGGGTGTGGTAAAAAATAGATCTGTGGGATGTAAGCTACTCAAAGGAATGTACAGCTTGTCAGATCAACCTGTAAAACTTTATCCTCATCTGGCATACATGTAGGTATAGGCTTACAATTACATATAGGTCTTTCATAATTTGGGTTTTTGTAATTTCAAAAGTTTTCTCCCTTTCCATCCTTTTTATCAAGTATTACCTCCCCTGATGGTAGGTTGTCCTATTGGTTACAACACATGGAAGAGGATTGGAGTTGTAATTATCGGTATTGGCATTTCTTTTTCTGGTTGAGAGTATAATAGTTAATAAATATCACAGTCACCTTTGAGAAGAAGACTTGAGTCATATACAGTGAAGAACGTAAGATGCAAAATGACCAAATATTTTGTTTAAAACTAGAACCAGAAGTCCTAATCCAAAATGCCTTTGGCGGTGGAGTTTCTAGAACCAATTCGGTTACGGAAACCGTATGAGCACCCAAAAATATTTCAAGCCAAAATTAATATCAATATAATTTTATTTTCATAATATGTGTGTACAAATCAAGCCAAAATGGGCCCAGAACCCTGATTATGGTTTGATGAATTTGGGGCCCGGACCCTGGATAATTTTTCAGAAACCCCTTTGTTTAGTCATGACCAAATATCTACCATTCTCAAGTGACTACTGACCAAAATTTGTTCATAAACCATCAAATTTTGCAGACTTTTCCATGTTAAACAACAATAGCTGATCAGATTCACAGCTTTATTACAAAAAAATGATTTAATGTTTTTCTGCACGATTCAAACTTTGCATTCTTCTTATTATAGTTGTACAATCATTATTGTGCAGGTACATAAAGCACGGTTTACCTATTTATGGCCAAAGACGCTCCTTGTTGACATATTTATTTGCACAGCTGACCTGCTTGTGTTAAAAGTTATTTTCTCTATATCCTTAAGGAGCTGTCAAGTGTTATTTATAAACAGTTAAACTGTAGGTCGGTTACATTATTAAGTGATAAGTCAAACCTCATTTGAATTAAATGTCATAATAATTTGATTCGCTAATAAAATGCAGACAGTTTTATGGCAGTTTGTGTGGATTTGTAGGTTGTTAAGAAAGTGATAGTCGGAAAGTATTTTGGAGAAACCAGAGTAAGCTTATAGAAGGCTAATTTACTGAGGGGGTCTACTACATGTAGGTAGCTGGCATTAACATGTCTTGCTGGTGGTACATTGTATGGTTGGTACCAGACTCTCCGATGGGTTACAGCCTCCAAAACAGCTTTGTTTTACAGTTTGTAAAATGATATGTAAATGTATTCATAATTCTGTAGAAGTCCAGAAAAAAAGAATTAACTGTTAGGGTTTATAATTTACCAACATGTACATATATTGGCTCGTGCCAAGTTACATAACTGTTTTATTAGACTATCTGTATCATTGGCAATATATTAAACCTTATATATTTTAAATAAATGAAGAGAGAAATATTTGCTTGCCGCCACCACGATTTGAACCTGGGACCTTTGGGTTACATGCGGTAACATGGCCAACCTTATATACATACATGTATACTCGTAAAATCGCAATAATTTATTGATGGTACAATGTAGTTGTGCATACTGACAGAGCTAGCCTACATGTATTGCTAGCTACATGTACATGTACACAGTAATAATCAAACGCTATTTGTCTTCACCTTCAATGTACCTGTATTATGATGTTGACTTATTTTTAAAGAGTATGCCCGCTTACCCCTTACTAAAGTGATAAATTAAAACCTACTCAACTTGTTTAGCGTTCTTTATTCGGGATGTCAAGGCTGTTACATTTCAGCCTTCAGGTGACAAGGCTGTAAAGAAAGAATGCTTTGTTAAATAACCTTATGTCAACTAGATTTTGACAGGCGTTATTGTTTTGCTCGGGGCGAGAATTTAGTTTGCCACTGTGAAGCCTACATGTACTTTCCTCTTTGTAGGAAGGGCTTTATCTTTGAACGCTGAAATTTGCTGACTTGAAAGTATTTCATGTGTGACGTACATGTACAGCCTGCGTTACTTCCTTGTGTTTCATTATTAATTTTTCTGAGTATGTTAATTAACCAAATATATTAATTAGAATAGTGTGGAAAGAGCGTGATGTAAGGTATTTTGGGTTGGACATACATGTACCAATAATTGTTTCTCAACAATCCGCTTGACTTACATCAAATACATGATGTTTTTTGCTACTTTCCTTGTGTATCTTGGTTTTTTGTACCTTGTGTATGAAACATTTTTCTCAGTAAGTTTGTTCATTAATATAAACATTTTTTTTAAAGATTAATGGCTGAGTGTAATGTAATTGTGGACTATCAGTGTAGGATATGGGGATTTCATGAAGTTTTCTTAACAATAACTACAAAATAGCAGAACCTGTATAAATATGCTTCCATCTTGTCCAAGCCACGATAGGGTTGGAAAGGAGCTTCCAGTTGCCCAGGTGTATAACACCCTGAGATTGTCCTATCATGTCTTTGTTCTCTGCCAGTGGTAGAGAGCATGGTTTCCTTCAGCCATAGTGCTGGCATGCTGTCATATAAGTGAGATAACTACATGTTCAGCGCTGCGTTAAACCTCAGCATTTCGTAGCATTTTGAGAGAAACTTGTGATTTAATTTTTCGTTTTGAACTTGTGTTTGTGAGAAATTTTATATTTTATCCATGAATTCAGGAATTAAAACACTTTGTAATTAATTTTTTTTATATAATATATTTAGAACACTGTTCATATTCTTGCAATCAATGCAAAGCAAAACTTGCATTACACATTTGCTGTAATAAAACACATGTACATGTTGGATATTAATTTTTGGAAATTAAGTTATATTTTTTATATTATTACTTACATTTTTTTTATATTTCAACAGGTAAGTACAATTTATTACATTTTTCGTTTAATTTCTCAATAAAATTTTCAAACTTAACATTTGCTTTATTGTTCTTGGTTATTTATTTATTTATTTATTTATTTATTTATTTATTGGTTGTTATGTTGGTTGTTACACCCTCACTGATCAGCAGTTACTTATTATACAAATCCTTTCCTTTTTTATCCACTGACAAAATTTGATTATGTTTTCTAGGATGACCAGAATAGTGTCACTGTGAACATAGCCAATTAGGTATTGTCATTTTGGGCATTTAAGACTGCAGTTGTTGATGTTGTACATGTATCTAAGGCCAGTCTGTCTGAAAAACAACTTTGTCAACAACAAATCAAAGTCTACATGTATGAAAATTTAGATTAAAAATGGCCAATAGAGGATTTTTATTAGATGTTTAAAAGTAAACCCTATTTTGACAATCCTCGATAAATACACCTTTATTTAATTTATCAGAGGCCAAACAGGTATTAAGAAAGGATTTGTATATTAAGACAAGACATTAGGTTCCTTGAGGTTTTAACAACTGTGTGAAAGAACAGTTTCAGTTTCCAAACCAAATGGATGATGTAAGAACAATTACAGAATTGTCTGTTGTCTTTTATTTGTTTGAAAATGCAGATTGTTGATATCACTTTTCATCCTCTTTGAAGATTTCAAGTGGCCTTTAAGCAAAAGAAAACAAATAGTTGTCTTAAACAATATTTTATCACCATTGCCTTAACTCGTCTCTTGACATCTTCATCAAGGCTTGATGCTAATCCACAGAGCTGTTTCTGAAATTATTCTAAATGAAGACACAGAATTTGATCTTTGGCACATGTTTCCTACAATTCTTAAAAAAACCCATAAATTTCTATTTACATAATTTTTTTTGGCTTGAAGCTCTCAAATTTAATTTGCTATAAGATGACTTCATAAAATGTTGAAGGTCTAGCTCTAGTATGCTATTAGCAATTCAATCTTATCATCTTTCTAGTTAATGCTTTATGATCAAAGGCAATATTTTGCTGTTCATGTAAGTCAGAAATTACTTTGTGGATTATTGAAGCTGAAGAGTATTTTGCTCAAAGTATTTGCCGTAAGAATGTGCATAAATAAGGGTTAGTTCACTCCCATGTATATGTTGACTGTGTAAGTGCGACTTTTCATAATTGAAGAATCTAAATTTCTAATTTATTTGAAAGTTTCGTGTTAATGTCATACTCCATGGATATTTCACTTGAAGAGAAACTATGCATTGACAATGATTTGCATTTTACAAATAAAAATAGTAATGGCTTGAAAGTACAAATATCAGGCTGTGACGTGAGAACAAAGTACATGTTACAGACCTGGGGCCTGTTCCACAAAGCGATATTAGCCTACTGTTTTAGTTTATCTTAATTGTCATGGCGACCAGTACTGGAGGTATTGTGTTGTCATGGTATTAAATTAAGATCAACTTAAGCTATAAGATCACTCCGTGGAACAATACCTAATCTTGTGTGTTGTCATCTTCGCTATCCAAGATATTTATTTCAAACTATTCTACATTGCGATGCTTGACGGACAAAGCCCTCATAACTAGAATCTACAGTTACCGAGTAATTGATTGGCTGTCTTGGAACTTCAGGCATACAATCAGATGGCCTGTTGCTATAAGATCCAATTAGTGTTAAATGTGGCGATTGGTAATAAGGTAAGATGTAAGAACATAAACATCTGTGACTGGTTTAATATATGGGAGTTAACTGAAACCTTGATCACTTAATTTGTCAGGGGGCCGGGGCATACAAGTACCTGTAGACTCTGGTTATAGCATCTCAGTCAGCCAAGGTGGTTTGTTACCTGTATGTAGAGTAGCTCAGAATAAAACTCTTGGTTATCAACAATGCTGCACTATGAAAGTGTGAGAAAGTTGGATCCCTGAGTGCCTATACGGGTGACATACTATTTGACTTATGGTATTGTCGAATCTAATCCCAACCCATCTCCATGACACCTTCAGATCTCTCAAGTAGTAAATTTACATCAAATACTTGCAAATCCAGGAAGATGGAATGACAGAATTTACACAGCTTGCAGAAGACCAGAGATGTCACATCACCACATATGGTTCCTTTGTTCACATGGAAACTTATTTGACCAATAAATTTGGACAAAATTCAGACAAAAGATTAGACCTTGATAATACAAGATGTCCTTAAAAAAACAACCTTTGTTGAGCAGTCTCCCCATTGAAAGTTATTCTTTCTAGTCAATATGATAAGGTACATGTACAATCCCAAAATAAAAATTTCAGTGACTTTCCCATATTTACAGCGTTTTGATTGGTCTACTGTGTCAAATTTTTTCCTCAACCAATCAAAATGTCTCAACATGTACATGTATATGGACCTTGGAGAGATTATTCAAGGCTTTTATTTAATCTCAATAAGTTGAGGCTGTAGCCATTGGCCTATGTGGATAAATCGATGTTTGGCCTCATACCATCTCAAGGATATTTCACTTAATGAGAGCAACATACTCATACAATAAATACTTAAATAATCCCATTGCCACCACAATAACATGGGATGTACCAGTACATGTATTTTGCTCAGTCAAAAAATTTAAGTTCCTCCAGTGTTAGGTAAAAACAGTACCAATATGCTGAGAACTTACTGCTTAGACACTGGATGATGAACAAAGGCCTACAAACATTGGCCCCTGGTCTGCAAAAATAAAGGCCTGCAACAAGAACAAGTTCCACATGTTTACAGTTTTGGTAAATATTCTGCTGGACTCTTTTTGGGGATATTCTTGAGCATCACCAATCACACAAGTATTGATCTAGGCCGAAGCTATACACCCTCAAGCCCTTACAGTTACCCCCAGTCTGGTTCTCCAAAATGTGGCGGCTGTGGCTTAGCATTTGCTCTTACTAATCCTACTCCAATGTATCATTGACAGAAATGAGTCCTTCACCAAAATTAGGCAAGGGACAGTGTAATCTTGACAATCTATCGTCGTATATATAAGTGAAATACCCTTGAGTATGACATGAAACCCCAATCAAATAAACAAACCAAAATATGACTTACATGTTCTGTATTTGTCTCACATTCCATGGTTACACAAATTTTAGACTATTTAGATTGGTAACAATAAAATTAATAAACAGTGCATTGGTAATACTGTATTGACTACTTATCCGTTGAAAACTTTTATAGATGTGTTAAGATATGTAGTCTCAGACCCTCATCAGGGGAAAATAGAGTTGCAAAATTCCATGGAGATCCCTCTCATTATATGTACACATTCCTTTTATCAATACAAATTTTGACTTAATTTTAGTCAGGATTCGATAGGTTGGGGATAACCAAGAACAGCCTCAGTTCAGTATGTTGGTTGTTATAATAATAATAATAATAAAACTTTATTTAGTCAGGATAACAGTTTACATAAAAAACAGTCAGTCAACACAAATGCTGATCTGCCCTGAGGTTCTCAAAACAGGTAAACAAATAATTATATATGCACTGTACATTTATGATAGCATTGACATAAAATGGTATCTGTTTGATCTTTATTTAAACTAAATCGGGGGTGGTTTTCACAAGGTTTCCTCTCAGTTTTCCACCATAATAAGGCTGTATACAGTGTGAAGTGGACAATCTGTCGTCATATAAGTGAAATACCCATGAGTATGACATTAAACATCAAACAAACAAACAAAATATATAAACTAAGGTATAAGGAAATAAATAAAATTTAAATTGTATCAAGCACTGAAATGATTAAAAAAATAAAACAAAATTAGTCTTGTGTGTTTAAATCTTGTATATATCTGGCTTTGAAAGATGTCCCCCATGATAGGGAGAAAATATGGCAGCTACAGCTAGGTGTAGATTGACATGAAACTACTTCAAACTCAGTGAAACTGGGTATATTAAATCTGCATAGATAAAGTGCACAGATAAACATTTTTGCAGATTCTCCAAAACAACAAGTACCTGTTTAATTCTAAGTGAAACTCGGGACTGGGGGAACTGACTGAGATGGATCAGAGGCTCAAGGAGTGTATCTGGAACATTGACTAACTCATTGATTTTAATTCATTGACACCTCTGTGACAGTGTGAATTTAGTATATGACGAGTAGGTTTTTATATAAAAGGTTTTTGTATCGATCACCCTTTTCATGAAGCAAATTGGATCTAAAGGTAGGGCCACTATATCGAAGATTGATAATTTCAAGATGACTAAATAAATATATGAAGAAACAGCTAAATAAAAAATGTGACAAACACATACAAAAACTGAACATTTTACACATCTTATGTTTGATACCACAGCTACTGGGACTATAACTTTCTGTAGTTCAAACACAGGTAAAGAAAAGAGCTGCGGCCAGGATTAATAACTCTGGTATGAACTTCTTTTTTTTTAAATAATCTTTCCTCAACATAATTTTTTTTTTAGTTAAACAGAGCTTTTGAAAATGAAATTATTTTTATTTTGGGGATATTAAAACTGACATGTATACACCTACATGTAACATATACAAGTTTAAGCATAGGATAACTGGGCCTTAAAATGACTTTTTTCTGTGTCCTAGACACAACCAAAATGCCATTAAGGTGCACTACTGGCTTTAGTATTATTCATTCTAGGCAAAACATCATGTGAGATTAAAGATAACATGTTGACTGACTGTCTGTATATGCAAAGTAACGCGAGAAAGTATGAGACCAGCCAATCGTGCACCTAACTCCAAAATGCTGAGTTTGGGTTGTAGATTTGTTCCTATTAATCTTTGTTCTCTTTTACCCATTCTGACCTCACATAAAACATCTTGTCCCATTTTTTTGGTTACTTTTTGTTGTCTAGCCCAAGTGGACAACCTCCATAGAAAAAGTGTCTTGTCTCCCAAAAATGTAACCTATAGACACATGGAGGTCATGGCAGTGAATTAAAGCCTTGGGTCATGCTTGGCGACATCGTTAAACCAATGAATAATGTATACTGGCCATCTTTACCAATTTGTGTCATTATTCTAATTGACTGTCATTCCGGCCAGGGGCCACTTCACAAAATGTTTTTTTACAAAAAATATTGCACGATAAAAAATTTTCATATTTAACTTAAATTTTATTACATTTACATTACATTTTTTGCAAGTGGCTCAGATACTGTAATGTTTTCCAGCATAACTTAACATAATTCCTGTAAAATTTGAAGATAGCCCGTAATTTGAATTTTTTATTTTTATAAAAAGCAAAATTGCTATTGTATTCTGCCATTCATCTGATGTCCAGATTGCCCTTAAAAATCTATTGCAATATGGCATTTTTGCCAATGAGGATATGTACAAACAATTCAAAGGAAACCCATAAATATGTGTTTTGTAAAAGTGTGGACATGACCAGGGGAAGACCCTGTTAGGTTGATTCTTTCAAACAGCATAGGCTTGGAGACCTACATGTATAAGCTTACTGTATGTCTTAACTCAGACATACTCGAGTACATGAAAGAAGTGATAACTGGATAGTTTAATTGAAAACATTAATAACATACTATACATCAATCTTTTTCAAAAGCTGATTTAACTGTGTATACACTCTGTATACGCATAAATATACCCTTTAACAATCTGGCCCGTTTGCCAACATTTAACAATCTGGTCGTGTATGTTTGAACAAAGTCTCCTTTACCTGGGTGGCAATGGGTACTCCTTCATCTATCCTAGTCTAATTAGGCTATATATATGTGTAGTAGTTGGTAAATGTTGGTTCTGGGTGATCGTGTCTTAATTGGGGTCTCAGGTAAATTTTCCCTACTGTTCAAATGGACAGGTGCGCTTGGAAAAAGGTCAACTGGGGTTTAAAACAAGACTAGATACATGTACTAGGGAAATGGTGTTTGCTGAAGCTGTCGCAAGGCCACCAATACAAATTGTTTGTTGCCGTTGCATGTACTGACATTTTATATGATGGGTGTTTTAACGCTACACTTACCTATATATACCCAATTACTTCTATAAGTCGGGACACTCTAATTTTGGGACAGGCCACAGAAATGACATGTAAGACCCCCTGTGGTAAATCCAGGCCTGCCTACCCGGTGTATTCTAGATTATTTGTACACATACGGTAATTTATGGGAACCACACCATAATGCCATCAAAATTCACACAAAAATGAACATTCTGTGCTATGCTGTAACACAAAAATACACCAAACCATAAGAAAATTCTCTCAAACAAGGAAGTTTTTACACATATATTTCATCTTAGGTAGATAGGTCTAGGTAAAGCCTATTTATCTGTCCCAACTGCTAGAAGTTATAAGGTAGTTCAAATACCTACTGACTAGGCAACTTAGGCAAGTGTTCAGGTTTGGAGTTAGATGTTTAATACATGTAGATAATTGTAGATATTAAGAAAGGGAAATGATATTTGCAATGTTTACCTGGGGCTCTCATTAAAAAATGGATTTTACAAAAGTTTAGGTAGGGATATTTAGTCTTAAGACACTTAAACAAAAGTTGTCCATGCCTGGACCCAGATTAAAATAACAATGAGTAGTCATATTTTGTTTTATAATGATATATTATATAATATAATATATTTATAATACATGTAGTCATATCTTCAGCTAAGCGTAAATCGACACGAAACTAACAGACACTGGCACAACTGGACATTTTCAATCTACGTTCCCAGGTAAACACTAATAAATTTATAAATATATAAAAGGTCAACCTGAGTTTGAAAAAAAGACAAGATACATTCATTTTATGTACTACTGTTCCGGAAGTGGTGTTTGCAATAGTAAGGCTACCATTTTAAATTGGGTGCTGCAGGTTATTTAAGTTAACTGACCTATATGTGACCCCCGACACCCTGAAATTAGTCGCATATCGCAAAATTGAAGAATTGAGTTAAATATATCGTTGGAAATCAGAATGTTTAAGCTTTAAAATGATACCAAACGTGTTTAATCATCGCAAAAAATGGATGGACTTTTAGTACAGATGCCTTTGCTGTCTTTTTAGAAAATCGCTATTATTTATTTATTTATTTTAGTATTATGGCTAAAGACAACACTCGGAACAGCCATATCATGTAAATTACTGCTGTCAATATCATTTAATGCATCTGATTTCCGTTTTGTCTACAGAAGGGACAATTAATTGAGAAATCTTCGGAAGTTTTTAAGAAATGCCACATTGTTTACAACTGGATACCATTTTGAATTTTGATTGTATTTCTGTGTAAATGACTGAGAAAGAAATGTATTTATGCAATAAATTATTTTTTCAAAATTTTCACATCACTTAACCTTTGGAGGTCTAGAGCTCAAAATCAATATGTGCAACAAGCGACTCATTTCCTGGTGTGGGGTCACATATTCTTGAACTTCCGTTTAACCCTATGGCATTTAAGCTTACCCACAGTTCAAATAAAAATGTGTGTTCAGTGAATTGGGATTTCAAGTTGAAAGATAGTCAGTGAGACTAACATTATATCTGCAAAAGTTGTTTAAATGCTTCTGTACTTGTATAGTATCCTTTTGTTTGTCTGATTGATCGATCGATTGGTTGAGATTGATTTGATTATTGATTTGTTGCTTTATTGATTGATTAATGATTTGTTGGTTCATTGATTGTTACTTGACACCATACTTAAGTCAAGGATATTGGGCGTGCAGACTGCCTACCTGGTGTATTCTAGAGTATTTTGTACACATAATTTATGTTAAATACACTAAAAGCCATCAAAATATGCATCAAAATTAGTTTTCTGTACTATACTATAACTCAAAAACACACAAAGTGGTAAGAAAATACGATTAAAAAAATTAATTAATATGCATAAATATCTTATAGGGTAGGCAGGTTTGGGAGTGAAAGCCCAAAGGGTGAAGAAAATCGCCCGCAACATTGTTGACAACATGTGCAATAATGAGACTGGACAAACACAAAATTCTGCCCAATAGTTTACTAGTGCACAAAGGCAAATTAAAACTCTCTCTCGTCAGTCCCTCACTTCATCCAAAGTAAATTAAATCCAGTGCCCATCGGGACTCTCCAAACACTAGGAAGAGAGATCGGAATCTCCTCTATAAATCAGAATGTTGGATGAAATTTTGAAATTCTTGATATCGGTATTTGCATACTCCCTCTATAGAAGATGAGTAGATGACATGTTACATACTATAGTTTGACATTTTCTTGGTTACAATGCATGGTCACCATGGATGTTGAGGGTCAATATGGGGGTGTTTGTGGAGATTATTAAACTTCTTCAGGGTTTTTTATAGACACTTTTTCATCTGGAATACCCGGATGAAAAATTACGGCAAATTTAGTTTTTCTTAAAATTTGATTTTCAGTTTTGTTTGCAAAATCAAATTGAGTTTGATGAAAACTGTTTGGCTATAAAACCCCTGCTTTTCTTTGGTATACATGTTAGCAAAGAGGGTTTATTTTGATTAAGGATGGTGGGCCCCTTCGAGGTCAAAATTTGTCTATTTTTTTTTTATTTGTTAATACGAAAATTCACATTATTAGCCTGCATTAAGTGAAACAATTATACAAAAATTCCAATTGGAAGTCCTTTAATTTTAAGCTTGAAACTTGTGATTCAGTGCATTGTCAGTGTACAGCCGGATGGTTTCTGCCCGAATTCTAGCATTTCATTTTTTGTCAATAGGCAATTTTGCAACGCTGTTTTCCCAAAACCTGTTTGAGATACAACCCTTAAATTCGACATGCTTGATGATGATTAAACTAAAAAACAGTCCTTCAAATTTTATAAATTGGTCCTAGTTCTCTTTTTATATTAATATT
>JAVFBW010127988.1:0-14087 GCA_034783835.1 Mopalia ciliata
CAAGCGTGTTATCGTGCTAGGATGAACGTTGAAGGTCCTCGCAATGACACTCTTGGATTCGCCAGCTTGCAAACGCCGAATGGCAATATTTCTGTCGGCTGCCTTGAGACGTGACATGTTCTTCGATCCTAACTTTCGATAATTGTCACAAATCTGCCGGATTTGCATAGCTAAGCCCTTTACTCATGCTTGGCACCTGCAGGTTTTTTTTTTTTTTTTACTTTTGCTTGTTTTTCACGATGATGTTCATGATCATGATAAAAACGGCCATTAGCAGCGTTCTAAATCATCAAGAATTGCGTTTGAGCGAGGGTTTGGTTGTTAACATGGACGTTGGAAACAAATATATATCATTACAGCATGTGTATTTGGTCGTGCGGTCTGAAAACAATAAGCTACTTTTTCAAATTGTCTTTTGCGTTTCTTTTTTTGAAGAGTGTATTTACAGTATATTTATTATTATCCTCAATTAAAGACTACTCCAGTCAGAAGCACTCTTGGCCGTTTAGATCAACAGGAGAAACAAAAAGAACTGAATAGGACATACATAAATGTTTCAAAAAATTTCTATATATTATATAGTTCAAATTTGGATCTAAAAGTTGTAAATATTGTGTTTAAAATTCTGAAAACTTTAGATATTTACAATGACTCATAATTTATATTTTATGATACACACAGATCCGCTTAAGGAACTTGATGACATCATCTCCAGCAATGTTGTCAAACAAGTCCTTCATAGAATTGACTGTGTAGAGCTGTTGCCTAACAGTGGCAAAGTCCACACAATCAACCAATATGTGTTTGATGTTGTACACACAGCCACAAACCTCACATTTTGGTTCTGATTGATCATTAACAAGGAGGTGCTTTTTGTAAGGTGGATCCACCAGAAAAGTACTTTTGCTCCACTGGCTTCTAGACCTTTACATTGATTGAGGAACTACAGAATTGCTGGTTGCTTGGCCTTAAAGCTATCGATAGCTAAAAGGCAAGAGGGCGAATAACTGCAGATAGCGGTGCTTGGAGATTAGGTCTAGAGCCAGTGGAATAGCCTTGACTTCAGCAGAGAAGCCAGGTGAAGCTGAAAGGGGGCGTAGGGAAGCAACATACTGCAACTAACCTTATCTTCTGTCTTTGATCCATCAGTGACAAAGGAATGGTTCTCATAACCATCCCTTATCTCACCAAATCTCTGCTGACAAAGAGGCGGGCATGTTTCCGACTTCTTTTCATCCCTAAGATCAAATAGAAGTCTAGTCCTGAAAACAACCAAGGCGGAGAAGACGGAAAAGAAACAGGTGCTACGTCTATCGATGGTATAAGGATGACATATAGAGTCTGAATTGGTGATGTACGGAACGCCCCAGCCGGAGACCCTGATGGTGTAGTGGGTCCAGCTTTTTAATGTAGCTGGCATGCGCAGAGCCATAGACTATGCAGCCATAGTCTAGTTTGGAGAGTAACAGAGATCTATATAAATTTACTAACACAGATCTCAATTTAGACTTGAAGTTGTCCTATATTTGTCATAATTGTAACTCTTTATCAGATTAGTAGGTCATCTACGTACAGAGAACCTTCAACGCCCTGGTTGAGAACTCCAGCTATGCTATTGGTCTTTATACTAAATAGTGTTGGTGGAAGTATACTGTCCTGTCCTCCTCCTGCTCATGAGAGTCAGAGAGAGTGACAACCATGTTAACTTTAAAATATCTATCTTTTAAAAATTATGATAACGGTAGACAGCCTCTCAGTCGCATGTCTGAGAGGTCTTTTTAAATTGCACATGATGTCATATGCCTTCCTCTGTGTCTGTTGCGACACAGACCTCCCTTACGTGGCTAACTGCCGATGAACCTCCTTCTGCTCTTGACCAAAACACAAGTCAAAACTGATACAAACAAATACTTCAACGCATACGAATACAAGTAAACAAAACACACTAGGAAAACAGCCACAGACGAAAACCAAAAAATTATCCCGAATAAAACAGGCAAACAAACTAAAAAATCAATCTGGCCCGGAGGTTCGCCCTTCAGAGGCCACAAGGGATGCTGTTAAAATATTTTAATATAGACAGCCAATTAATGTTATTAATGTAGAAACGGTCAGTCCCTTCTCTCCGAAGGCATCAACAAGTAAATCCCATGTGTCGGAGACGGTTGCTCTCCAAAATCGCCTAGACGTCTAGGAAAGGATGGAGGTAGACATCGTGCCTCCTTCCTCTGCAGTGGATATCTAACCACGACAAGCCTGACTATAAGCATCTGCTCCCTTGCTAAAGGGTTCAACAGAACACGCAGTGCTGGTTGTTCGCCAAAACACAATAGTTAACAAAGGGGTTTTATTTTCTTAATGATTGTA
Source organism: Mopalia ciliata (assembly GCA_034783835.1). Lineage (NCBI taxonomy): Eukaryota > Metazoa > Mollusca > Polyplacophora > Chitonida > Mopaliidae > Mopalia > Mopalia ciliata. Next base: position 2,368 of record JAVFBW010127988.1, read on the forward strand.
CATAGCTTTATACATAATAGTTACCATTTTTTATCTAAAATTAAACTTTCAAACGTTTTCACTGCCTAGTGGACAGCCAAATCAGACTCCGTGGGCAGATTAGTGTGTATCATGGGATATAATTTTTAAATTGTAGATGTTTTGGGTAATTTAGTGGCTTACGGTAAAGTAGTTTGAGGGTATTTAACTACCTAATTTTTACCAATGCAATTGAAACTATTGGCTGTTAAAAGTATTTGGGAATTTCAGAGCTTATGTCTGGTCTTTTAATTTTCCTTTTTAGTGTACGGCCAAATTTATGAAATATAGAAATCGTTAAAATGTTCACGCCACAGTGTAACCTGAAATACCGCTGAATGCAGCGTAAAACATAAAACAATCAATCAATCAATCAATCTAAACGACCGTAAGATAGGAGTTAATCTCGTCGTAGATCGACACCGAATTTCCATCCAAGAAGAGGCGGTGGTATATAAAGCAATGTTTTTATTTTGTTGTGTTTACTTTTTGATTGTTAAAAACCATAAATTCATATTTTATAAAACTGGCGTGTATCACACGAATGATGCAATGAGTCAATCTATTTTGTACATAAAATTGATGCTTGTACCAATGATCTTTTTAGATATGTCCGTGTATAGTTCGTTTACGATATATTGGTGACAGTACACAATGCTCCATTAATATTGACGTAAATAATTGTTTACTTCTCATTTCGTTTCCTCACAGCAGTGAAAAAAGTGAATTGGATTGAATACACGGTCGGAAATAATGGTCCTTTGATGGTTGTTTAAAAAACAACATTGTATATGGAACCATTAAGACAAAAACGGTTCGTTAGCATTGGGAAAGAATGAGATACACTAATTATACAGCTGACCTAATAAAGGCTCATTAAGGGTTCCACCAGAGCCAATTTATGAAGAACCTTTGACGATTTTATTCGAGCCGTTTTCAAAGAGAGTTTGGTTGTACCCTTTCTCTCAATCTGGATTAATATGTCAACTTGTCTGAGCAGACAATTGGATGTAACAGAAAAAGTGTTTGAAGCTGAGTGTGCCGTAATATTAACCATTTTAATCAGTGGAATGGTGCCTGGTTTAGTAAAGGATTATCCGAGACGACCACACTCTGTTATTGCTAAAATCAGCATACTATCCGTTTGGGCTGGTGGGCCTTTGGAACTATAATTTATCAAAAGCTTTGTATAAAGCAAATGTAAAGTCTGCAAGATTTATTCCTTTCCTTATTTGGCCGCTTGGTTCGTTCCTTTTTTATTCATTGATGGAGTTTCACATGGAAAATTATTCTCGAAATTCATACTGGCTCTGTCGTTTTAACTTACATGCATGGAACAGGAATCCAACATCGATCCAGATATACAGGGGGTATTTATCTGCTGTATTTATAGATGAGTATAACTTTTATTAACACCAGATAAAAATGTTTTCATTTGTATGTCTTCATATTTAATCAAACAAATATTAATTTAATAACATTATGTACATCTGTATTACTACCTAGGAAACCTCTTTAGTGGGTGTTTTTGTTTGATTGGGGTTTCCGTATTTAAGTTTATTTAACATACATGCCGGCCCGTCAGCACAGAGGGTGAAGAAAACCAGCCCTCGAAACGCCCGGCAACAAACAATGACAAGACCCGACAACCCCGCCCCTCCGCCACCTCCACCCAAAAACCCCAAAAGGAGAATCACATGACGCGATACAGCGATAACATGCACAAACAGACCCGTTTCTTGTTGACCTTTAGCTACTAGAGTATCAGGGCAACATGTAGCATCCTCCCAGTCCTCCGCACCTTATAAAAGTGCATGATTTATAAACATTTTAGATAGTACGCATCACCAATCATCATGTCAACTCTAACACATAAATGGCAAATCGATACATTTGCCCCATAGAACGGAGTTAAAGTTTTCCTTATTCAATTTAAAGTCATTTGCAAACATAAAACATAATTCTATATTTGCTTTATTTTGGGGTTGTCCTAAGATCGAATGCAAAAACCTCCATTTTTGTTTAAGAAGGTCAGTTGTCTGGCGTAGTCTTATTCCAACGGTCGTGGGATCGATTCTTAGACTGGTTTCAGCCTACAAAGGTTTCTGAATTAGAATCAGCTAAAAAAGTGTCAACGAACATATTATGTCATTGTTGAATGTAGCGAATGAGGTTACAAGATAAGATTGGCTGGTGTGAACTGAACTCTATAGGAGATTGTATGTTTGATTAGGGTTTATTATCGTCGTAGATGATATTTCACTTATATGAAAACCGAGTGCCTTAAACATTGAGGGGAAACCAAGTATCTAACCACCTCTGTATTTGGCGGGAGCCACCTCTTGTGACTGTTGCGAATACTGATTAATTTGGCAGGATAATCACTGTAACACAGGTTACTGCTCCTCAATCCGAAAACCCGTATTGTAGTTATACTTGAATTCACAAAGCCGAATGATTACATTATACACTTATCAAGTATGAGACTACATTTTCATAATTTGTTATCATAGTTTTTCTTTTCACCCTGCAAATATTTTAAAACACAGCATGAAATCAAGCGTCGGAATTGCATAATTGGACGAATAGTTAGAGTGTCTGTGTTGGAGTTGACCACATAGGTAAGGCTGTTTAAGACAGTCGAATGACACTAGCGCCAAATAATGGCAAGAAAAACGACCTAAAACAGGAATTAAACAATCGTTGAAAAATCCACCTTATAAAAAGCTAACAAAACTGGATATAACCAATTATTTCAGACGGAACAGTTAAGGATATCAAGGCATTATACTGAATGCAGTTTCTATTATGTGAGCGGAAGTCCATTACTTTAAAAACTTTATGCCGTCAATCACAATAAGAAAAACAAAAAATACGCCCCGACCATTAACCTAACTCTATGTCAGCTCCTGGTATCTTATGAAGACATGATGGCGGAAATTGCACCCAGGACGAATGTGTGTTGACATATTTTGACAGCGAGCCGATGGCAAATTTTGATTTCCCAAGAGAAATGCATGTTTCATTTGTAGAGACAGCAAAACCGCTTTTTGTATATTTTTTGTCAATTATCTTTATTGTGTTTTACTTATTAAATGTTTTATCAATCTCATTACTTTAAAAATTAGGAGTTTTATTCGAGAGAGAAAAAAGAAAAGTTTCATTTGCGCACCATTCTAAATGTCAACTGACAAAACAATATCATTTGGAGGCATAAGATATAAAAATGTGTCCAACACATGATAAAGTTGTCGGTTGTCGCTAGAGACTAGGAGTTAATGAATAATGGCGATGTAACAAAGTTTTGGTCTTTTTGAACAAAAAATGGAACAGAATGTTTGAAGTTCCGAACGTTACAGGAAACGAAAGAACATTAACCGTACAATGTCTGTTTGTCAGTGTTTAACATCACACTTGATGTCAATATACTTGAATCAAGTCTTTGACGTTTGTACATGTGGGTGTACGCTGGTAAACCAAAACTAATGATAAAATTCAGCATTTTCCACTTTTGAACTTAATAACACATACTAGGTCTGGCTCTAGTTCTGCTTGTGCCATAAATGGGAAAACATATCTCGTTGAATGAATAAGCAGTCAACAGAGATGCGACATAGTATTTACTGACAATTTCGAAAGGATGGTGTTGGCAGTTAATGTGGTACTCGGCACGGCTAGGGCAAGTATCATAGATTAGGGAAACTGTATACGCATTTACTAAACTTTATGAAATTTATCAAAGGTAAAATAAAAATTGCCCTGATCTTACAAAAACCATTATTTTCTCTATACTGAAAGTTAACGAAAAGTTGTTTATTCTTTTTAACAAACGATAAATCAAATCTGCCACGACATGGCCTCGCTCTATCATGTAAACTGAGCGTAAGGAGGTACACAGCAATTCACCGGGTATCTACGTGACACGTTTTGCAGTCACAAATTCGTGTAAGTATTGCTAGAGTGGGGGAAGGAATATGTGTATTAATATATGTATATCGGGCAGGAAGTGAAAAAATTGGCCAAGTATGCCTTCGAAATTTTACTACGCTCCGCACAGTATACCAGTTGATATTCTGCGATCCGCGGAGCAATGTGTTGTCGAAAATGTCAGACTCTATTAAGTTTGACAGTTATCTATATTGGTATTTGACAGCTAAAGATAAATCGCCATCTTCAACGGGAAGTTATGTCAGATTTGAAAAGGACAGCAACGTGCCATTTGAGGGATTTATGTCCTTTGATTTTCTGTCTTACGTTTCATTTTAAAACATTTTTTTCACGAGACACAATAGTGCATGGAAGTCTCGTTCTCATTTATTTGACTTGTGAGTATCTCGTTCAAAGTCTGTAGGTTTGGTTTGAATACCTACCTGTCAGAACTATAGTTTTGTTGCTCTTTAGTGCAACTGTAGGACTGGAGGGAGAATTTGCAATCTTTTTTATGTTCCGATTTTGCTAAAATTAGAATGAATGTTGGAGGTACCAGGAAAGGAAGCGAGTTACCTGAAATATTGTCGTTCACAAGACGGGATTTTATGTCCTATTAAGGAATCTCGCTGCTCAATTCCCGACAGGCTTATAGATTACTTTGGTCTGTATATCAGATAACAGAATGCTTCCAGGGCTAAATTTTGTTTTTATTGCCTTTTCTAGGGATTCGCTCTAACCATTTTCGCACTTAGTGTTTGAGATTTTATTAGCAGAAGACGACAGATTTGTGTGGCAGATTTCCGCAGTACTGATTAATGAACCATTCAACTCGCAAAATAAATTTGTACGGTCTTTCTCTAAACGTGACAAATGTCATGCATATTGGTGACAAAATTGTTGTTTTGTTGACGTCATCACATAGCCAACAATACCTTAGTAAAGCGGTAAATCGGATAAGGCCATTTCTGAATAAAAATACGCGTTGTTTTATGGACCATTAAGCTCCTATTATAACATCTTGTGTTCACTTCCTTTGTTCTGACCGGTTAAAAACACGCCACGTGACATTAAATTATGTATGTCGTTGCTTGATTTAAGTCGATTCGTGTATTTATCATAAAAGTGTTGTTGTATGCAGTATTGTGCTATTTTGATAAACTCCGTGTCTCAGCCTCTAGTAGCGATTTTATCAGGTGTTTGTGATTAAGTTTATTACGCTCGCGTTTACCACCAATAAGATTTGTCCTAAACAGTAAAACAAACACAATTGGAATAGCAAAACTAGTACCGGTACTGCATACTTTTTTTAAATGCCAATCTCTGAAATAGGCAGTGCTTCTTTTGTTTAACCGAATGTTCCGAATGTTCCACGCTGCAGCGTCAAAAATTACTATTATTACAGAAATCTTGAACTACTATGTTTGTTTCAAATTAAAAACAGTTGAAACAAACGTTACAAGCTTTAATGCATTACATTTCGTAAGAGTCTTCAATAATCCATTATGTTATGGATTAAGAAGCTTCAGTGATGTTGATGTCTTTGTTACGAGCCTGGTCATCGACTCAGAATGGGTTGTCTTTGCTACGAGCCAGGTCATCAACTCAGAATGGTTTATCTTTGTTACGAGCCCGGTCATCAACTCAGAATGGTTTATCTTTGTCACGAGCTCGTTCATCAACTCAGAATTGTTTGTCTTTGCAACAAGCTCGGTCGTCAACTCAGAATGGTTCATCTTTGCTACAAGTCCGGTCATCGACGCAGAATGATTTATCTTTGCCACGAGTCCGGTCATCAACTCAGAATGGTTTGTCTTTGCTACCGGCCCGGTCATCAATTCAGAATGGTTTGTTTTTATTACGAGCCCGGCCATCAACTCAGAATGGTTTATCTTCGTTACGAGCCAAGTCATCAACTCAGAATGATTTATCTTTGTTACGAGCCCGGTCATCAATCCAGAATGATTTATCTTAACTACGAGTCCTGTCATGGACTCAGAATTGTTTGTCCTTGTTACGAGCCAGGTAATCGACGCAGAATGGTTTGTCTTGGCTACTATCCCGGTCATCAACTCAGAATTGTTTGTCTTTGCTACGAGCCCGACCATCAATTCAGAATGGTTAGTCTTTGCGAAGAGCCCGGTAATCAACTCAGAATATTTTGTCTTTGTTACGCGCCCGGTCATCAACTCAAAATGGTTTGTCTTTGTTACGAGCCCGGTCATCTACTCAAAATGGGTTGTCTTTGTTACCAGCCAGGTCATCGACTCAGAATGGTTTGACTTTGCAACGAGCCCGGTTATCAATTCAGAATGGTTTGTCTTTGCAACGAGCCCGGTTATCAATTCAGAATGGTTTGTCTTGCTACGAGCCCGGTCATCAACTCAGAATAGTTTGTCTTTGTTACGAGCCCGGTCATGAACTCAGAATGGGAACATTTCAGTGATATGCAGCCATGATATATTTGTTTCATTTCCACACGTGTGGTATTTCTCGAGCGAAACGAAAATATATATTGAATTGTAATGGAAAAAAACTTGAGTTTATGAGATAAGTACAATATGAAATTCGTGACCGTATATATAACATAAATGACGCTCGGATAATAATTGTAATTTATTCCTCACTGGAGACTCCAGGTCAAACATTAGTGATCCTTTGGTTATACAATAAGAGAAACATAACTGATCCTAAATTGTGCCCTACTATGAATGGCATAACCAAGTCAAAAGTAAACTGTCTGGTAAAGCAAACAAATGTAGATAAGGAATAGGACCTCTGTGAATTGGGGTTGTTATGCAGCAACTGCAACTGTGCTCTAATTAAAAAGATAATATTTTTGTCATTGTCTTTGTAAGTAGTCAGTGGCGCCAAGTGTGGTTTCCTTCACCCATTGTCTGGTACGTACTCATATGAAAACAATATCATTAAATACGACGTTAAACCACAATCAGTCAAACCAACACTTGAATACCGCATTGTACAAGTACAGAGCTTGCAAGACGTTGACTCGGATAGCCTAAGTATTTATAGTACCGTTGTACTCGTTTCCTTAAACCACGGATGTCCGGAGACTTTATGTCGTGGACAGTATGATGACCCCTAGACACTTTAGTTTCAACAATAATAGCGTCTCAAGCAGAGTGTGCCGGAATGAAAAGCAAATTAATCAGCGAGATGGGACCTTGCTGTGCACGGACTTAGCCTAAGGATAATCGCGACTGCTTCATCACAAATCAATGACACTAACATTGTTTAAGATGGTGCTCTGTTGTTGGAGAAAACCCGCTATTCTCCTCCTTGTGTTGTTAAACAACCTTGGCGTTTAATAAACAAACCAAAATGTGCGTGAGGCAGATAAGATATCTGAATGATTCATTCGTTGACCATTCCGATTCATTTCGTTGGTTGGCTGCATTGTTCGGTCATCCATTCTACTACTGCTGGAGTTTCAAGATGAGAATTAGTCATAGAAATACGTCTTGTTACAATCTGTAGATGTGAGAGCGATCTGATTTTGCTCTAGTTACCCCGGAGATTCATCTGTCAAATTTATAAATAATTATATCCTCAACAAACATCCCAATGAACCGAATAAAAGGCTTTTAAGATTTATCTGCTATGTAAAACCCCATGGGAAATACTGTTTCATTTGAATGTGTCATGATTTTACCTATTGACATATATACTGCTTTAGAGAGATTTAAATGCACAGCTGTGTTACTACTATCAAGAGAAGGTATAAGTATACCTTGAATTGGTTGAGTTGTTTAATTGTTTGAGTTGTTTGATAAATTGAGTTCTTTGATAGGTTTGTTTTGAATTGTTTGATCAGTTGATTGGATAGGTTGTTTGCTTGGTTAAATTGCTGATTGGTTGATTTGTTTATTTATTTGGTCGAGTCGTATGATAAGTTGATTTGTTTAAACAGTGTAGTTGTTAGATTCGACGAGTTGTTTAATTGGCTGATTTGTTTGATTCGTTGATTTGTTTGATTGCTTGATTTGTTTGATTGGTGGAGTTGTTTGATTGGTTGATTTGTTTGATTGGTTGAGTTGTTTGATTGGTTGATTTGTTTGATTGGTTGATTTGTTTGATTGGTTGATTTGTTTGATTGGTTGAGTTGTTTGATTGGTCGATTTGTTTGATCAGTTGATGTGTTTGTTTGGTTGAGTTGTTTGATTGATTGATTTGTTTGATTGGGCGAGTCTTTTGATTGGTTGATATGTTTGATTGGTTCATTGGCGGATTTGTTTGATTCGTTGATTTGTTCGATTGGTTGATTTGTTTGATTGGTTGATTTGTTCGATTGGTTCATTTGTTTGATTGGTTGAGTTGTTTGATTGGTTGATTTGTTTGATCAGTTGATGTGTTTGTTTGGTTGATTTGTTTGATTGGGCGAGTCTTTTGATTGGTTGATTTGTTTGATTGGTTGATTTTGTTTGATTGGTTGAGTCGTTTGATTGGTTGATTTGTTTGATTGGTTGATTTGGTTGATTGGTTGAGTTGTTTGATTGGTTGAGTTGTTTGACTGGTCGAGTTGTTTGATTGGTTGAATTGTTCGATTGGTTGATTTGTTTGATTGGTTGATTTGTTTGAATCTTTGAGCCGATACAGTTTCATGAATGTCGTGCAGTGTACAATATAGTGTGTTTGTGAGCTACATCGATGTGTGAGGCACCTCTGACACATATTATACAGCAGGGTCTGTTTTTAATCTTTATATGGCTATACGGTTTGTGGGCATGGAACACTAGGAACACTAGGTCACCGATTATCTTGAAATTTCTTTTTCCACGGCGAAAGTGAGAAAAATGTGACGGATGATACATATCATATCTTTTCAAACTGATTAGTCTCAAACTTTGACGAATAAACTGTTTTTCGCTTCTGACAAATATGTGTAGCGATTAAAAACAGGTAGTTATGTCCCTATAGAAATGCAATGTAATCATTGCAAATAATTAGAACGAACACATTGGTATGCTCTTTTCTAAAAAATAAAACATTACTAGAATTGTTAGAAATTGATTTTGGTCTTATATCTACTGTTACAGCTTTAAAATAATAATTTCAAAATAAGATAAAATGATGCTAAAAGTTCAAATGGTTGGAAGTTTTCAACAGGTGGAGGTAAAATAATAATGTCATTAGGTCATTACCTGATGAATATTGACATCGTGATGAATATTTGCAAAGACCATTTAGTAACGGCTGTCAATGAGGTTTCACAGGGTTCATCCCGTGTCACTGCAAATAACTTTCCTATATAAGAATCATTGTGATGAAACCAATCTATGCCAGTCACTAACTATGTACTTGCTTTAGTTTCTCTCAACTGGAATACAGTGTATTTCGTCATTTCTATTTCGTTGGGTGCTTAAGAACTTCCAACAACTAAAGACGAGTTTATCGAAAAGTTTTTGAAGCTCCCGATTAGGACAATAATTGAAACCTACATGCTACCTTCACTGTAAACCGTACTTGTACACTCAAACGAGATTCTCCACAGTACAAATCTCGGACAGCAGCAAAGTCATGTGATACTTCATGCAGAGTACCGCTACTTGACTGCTCATCACACATTCGTATCAACAAAACAGAGATGAACACAGTCGTTTTGGAAAGCTAAAAGCATAACTTTTTAACAGTGCACTTCTATTTGTAGTACCAATAGCATCCTTCAGTAGGATCTCTGGAGAACGTTGATGTTTGATATCCTATGAGTACTTCTGGGCAATTTTATTAAATTTCATTTAAACATGTCATCTAATGCAACAAGTGTGGTTTGACACAAATGTGCCATTTTTACAAAACGGGTATATTTTAGTAAGACAACCGGAAAATACGAAACCGTGTCTACAAATAATGAAAGGACTTTACAATTTGAAAAAGGCGATAACATGTTAAAAGTGGGGTTTTGACAAATTTGGGGATGCATAAAAGGTATTTAGGAGCTGTGTAAGGCGTTTAATTAGTCTTAACTGTATAAGTGTAAAATACCAACACTGCAGTGTATTCATTTGTCATTTCAAGGCGTTGATTGACAATACTCTGTTATAGGGGAATGTGTTATTTCTGCAGTTCATTTGACGTCGGTCGCCAACCACTCTAATAGTATAATACCCGGAAATAAAGTGAGGCTAGACTACCTAACACAAGGACACAATGGTGACTCAAGGATAAAGCTATATAAGACTATAATTTGTGTAGCCTCTCCCACTGATTGTTAGCAAGTATTATTCACAGCATGCTTAAATAACCTAATATAATTTTCCACTATGTTCATTTTACGGCCAAGCATATGTACCCAATGAAAGTTAAAGTAATTGAGCTCTGATAGGCCTTAGTAGGAGAAGTAAAGAACTTTAACCGTCTTGATTGAGATATATCCGTATTAGGGGAATGGTTCTATTCGAATTAAAAGGGAACTCCTTATTTCACCTCAATTTAAATTAATTTGGGTTTTTTCTGCTCTCACAGAAAGACTTTTTGTGTGTATGTCGTTGGGAAGGTTTGCAGGATTATTATAACCGTCTGACTCGGCAGAATGAAATGCTCACATGTAGTTATACCAGGAATCAAGCTTATATCTTATCTCTATGTATTTAAAATACTTTTCTATAGGGCGATTCTGGTGTTTTCCTACAAGTACTGATCTCCAGCATGGAATGCATTATAACTGGTAACGGTAAAACAGGAGTTCGGAATCGAAGACTACTTATATATTGAATACTTGTGCAAGTAATATTAAAAACTTAGATGAAGATTTAGATGTGGTTATCACGGCTTAAACGTAAAATTCGGACGTTACAATAATGTACCATGAGAACACAGAAAATGTCATTTATCTGACGTGCAAATTGAAGACGAGTACCATTTCACGATATGTTGTCCTTTCTATTTCGATTTGATAAATAAAAACATTCAAAAAACAGTTATGGTCACGGCTTTCAATGCATAAATTTTAAATGTTACTGTGCCCTCAAAATAATTTAGAAAAAGTGCATTCTATATCTGTTGTAAATTGTTAAGGGTTAAAACTAAGTTATTAAATACTTACAGCCAATTAAAAAAAATAAGACTCGACTTAACCATTTCACAATGATATAAGTTTAATAATACAAATAATTCAGCTTTGTTAATGTATCGTATTGATTATGTGTGTATGGATATGTATGCATACATATGTATTATTTTCTTGTATAACTACAAATATTTGTGTGGAGAGGAGCTGATTAGCTCGTTCCTGAATAAACTAGAACTTGATAACTGTTCAGGTTTTTGAAGGTGTATGATTAAATATTGCAAAGAATCTGTTACTTACCGGATAACCCATCCTGCTATATCAAACTAGACAGCATAATGTAGACGGTAACCGATTTGTCAATATTAGCCGCTCTCAGTGTACCAGTGAAATACATTTTGTAAATAAATATCTATATGGTGTCGAATTAAGTATAATCTAACGTGTTGGTAAATACAGTGATGTGGAGTAATGAAACAGCTTTTATGCACAATATAAAGGACCCGCGACGGGTATAGTTATGAAAACAATGTGAAGGACCCGCGACGGGTATAGTTATGAAAACAATGTAAAGGACCCGCGACGGGTATAGTTATGAAAACAATGAAAAGGACCCGCGACGGGTAAAGTGATGAAAACAATGAAAAGGACATAGTTATGAAAATAATGAAAAGGACCCGCGACGGGTATAGTTATGAAAACAATGTAAAGGACCCGCGACGGGTATAGTTATGAAAACAATGAAAAG
>JAVFBW010127999.1:0-14085 GCA_034783835.1 Mopalia ciliata
AACCATTCTGCTTATGTGAAATTTTTTCTGGATGTTAAAACACCCCCCATCCCCTACCCAAGGAAAGCAGATGCTGCTTATCCATTGTCAAATCTGCCTCTCTGGCAGAGACTTGATGCTAATGATGTTACGTCATGCTGTTGTCTATTTTACCCAGAGTGTTTCCAGGGTACATTAGTCACGATGTTGAGTCATAGAGGGAATCTATTCAACAGATTGAGGTGTGATTTGATGAGGTAGATTTGAGATGATTACAGTATCGGAAACTTGTCTCGACTAAATGCTTACCTGTGTATTGTCCAGGGCGCTAATAGCCTATCATTAGTGGCCTACTCTAAGATTACCTGTGGGCATGAAGGCATGCCTCAGTACTGCTATTGAAACCTGCAGACTAATAAGGCGTCATTACTTTAAAGAACGAATCAATGCGAAAATGAAAATAAACATAAACAGAAGCCCCCGTTTGTACAGAGCATTGGCTTATTGTCACACCATTTTTGTATATCTTTTAGACGGTAAAATTTAAAACAAAAACAAAAATGATTACATTGAAAACCCATATTGTCCGGTGCGTTGGCCTGTGTCCGTCATTTTTACATATCTTTATCACAAAATGATAAAAGGCAGGGCTTTTTAAAAAAAAAAAATTAAAATTATTACATTGAAACACCGGATTGTCTGAACCATGGCCTGTTTTTGTCATTTTTAAATATCTTTACAGTGGGAAAATGTAAAAAAAAAAAACATTGAACAAAATTGCGTTTTCTGATAAAAGGCAGGATTTTTTAAAACAAAACAATTACATTGAAACACCAAATTGTCTGGTGCATGGGCCTGTTTCCACTATTTTAACTTTTTTTCTTTTCTGCAACTATTAAAAGCATTTAACAAAATTCTGTTGTCCTGATCATGCTCGCAAAGCTAAGGCGCAACATGAAGTCAATCTGTTTCTGTTTCTCAATTGATTGTCTTGTCTCTTCTTGTCTTTGTTCCCATTGATGTGGAGGTTCTTTCACCCAGGGGGCTGGCTCTACTTGGTATGAGTGAAATAACAGTGAAATAAGTACAGAGTTTAATCTCACCCAAACAAACAATTAGTTAAAAGGGCAACAGAAAGAAACTTCTTTATCTGTTGGTAATTGGGTACTGTTATGGTGGGAAGGTGGGATCTATTCTTCTTTCAGGGGTGCCCCGTGAGGGGGGAGAAAAAAGGTTGCCCTGGTGTTTGCAGAGCTAAAAGGGAACGGGAAGCAGATTTGTTTGTGATGTTCTGTATTTGTGTCCGTCGTCATATAAGTGAAATACCCTTGACTACGACGTTAAACACCAATCAAACAAACAAACAAACCTTAAAAGAGTGCTAGTGTCAATTATTTTGTAAATATTTCACTTGTCCATCAATCCAATATTATGTTGATTAATAAATAAAATAGTATTGATTGACCATTACTGTGGATTTAATACTAAGCAAATTTTACATTAAGTTTAATTTGTTTTCCCTTCTCCATGATTTAAACCTCACTATAAACAAGTTTTTGGTGAATATTTATTTTCAGTATGTAGAGTATGGTGCCCGATCGCAGGAACCTCCGCACCATCCACAGGGGAATATTACTGCAAGGAGTGTAACACCAACTGTAGGTGGTCTTGGTCCTCTACCATCAGCTCTAGGCATGCCACCTCTCCCTGCTACCCCGACCAGCTCATCTACCCCCATGGAGGGCCTTCAGACTGGATTTGCCACTCCTACGTCAGGTGCTACCCCAGTTACACCATCAGAGGCCACATGTGCATCTCCGGCTGCAGCCAAAGCAGCCATACCTAAGGTCAGATACTATTGTATTTATTTCATATTTTCAACAGGCTTGGGCTTTTGCACCTGTACGTTTTTATTTAATTAACAAAAGTGAAGAAGTTTTCAATAAAGTGTGTGGTGGTATTTCCCTTTGCTCTTGCAAATTACAAAGAAAACCATTAAATATATATGAGACACACAAGATGTGGTAAAGCTCCAATCAAACAAAAAGAACTGCGGAATACTTGGGAAAATTAAGTTGATTAGGTTAATGAAACAAACATGAAAATAGTTTATTTGAAGAGTAGCAATGCTATTTTTACTTAGCACTGGAGGAAGATTAACTTTCCAGCTTATGAAAACACTTCATATCGTGGTTGTGCTAGTGTCAATTATTGTTGGAATACACCACCAACATAGAAGTGAAATACCCGTAACATCAACCAATCCATCTATTATTTATGTATTTCAGCCATCGATAGCCAATGCTACTAACATCGATACATTGCTGGCAGGACAAGGGAAAGAAGAAATCTGTGTTCCTCCTGAAGCAGTACAAGATAAAGTCTTCTTTATATTCAACAACCTTTCATTGGCCAACATGAGTCAAAAGGTAATCTTTATTTTCAACAATCTTTTATTGGCCAACATGAGTCAAAAGGTCATCTTTATTTTCAACAATCTTTTATTGGCCAACATAAGTCAAAAGGTAATCTTTATTTTCAACAATCTTTCATTGGCCAACATGAGTCAAAAGGTTATCTTTATTTTCAACAATCTTTCATTGGCCAACATGAGTCAAAGGGTCATCTTTATTTTCAACAATCTTTTATTGGCTAACATGAGTCAAAAGGTAATCTTTATTTTCAACGACCTTTCATTGGCTAACATGAGTCAAAAGGTAATATTTATTTTCAACAACCTTTCATTGGCCAACATGAGTCAAAAGATAATCTATATTTTCAACAACCTTTCATTGGCCAACAAGAGTCCAAAGGTAATCTTTATTTTAAACACCCATTCATTGACCAACATCAGTCAAAAGGGGATCTTTATTTTGAACACCCTTTCATTGGCCAACATCAGTCAAAAGGGGATCTTTATTTTGAACACCTTTTCATTGGCCAACATCAAGATTAACTTTCAGAGGATCTCATTTTGAACTCCCTTTCATTGGCCAACATCAGTCAAAAGGCGATCTTTATTTTGAACCCCTTTCATCAGTCAACCTTGGCTTACAGCGTCAAGGGACTTAATTTACCTCTTAAGTATCCCCTTTAAGTGTTAAGGTTAAGGAGGCTTTGTGAAAGTGGGCCTTGGTGCTCTCATGTAGGGACAACATGTAGCTGATCTGTTTGTCTTTGTCCTCTGATGCCAGTTTTGTCTTTCTTTGTTGCCTGTGCCAAATACCTTCAACCATGTTCTTTTGTGTATGATCGAATCTGTTTGTGATATCTTAGTATTGGGTTCTGAGATGGTCATGTGTTATCATTGTTTGTTAACAGTGTCACTGAGGTTGTTTCCCTTCAACTGTTAGGCTGGTGCGCAGTCCAAACCCCAATCAAACAAACAAACAAAAATAAATATCTAACATATGGCAAACTGAGTTGCTGCTTGTATAAATCATATTAAAATGACACTTACACGTGCTTAGACAATAACCATTTGATTTTGTCTCTAACAACAGCTAATAATGATAGAAATTATGTAATTTGTTTCAGTCTGAGGAGTTAAAGGAGCATATAACAGAGGAGTATATGCCATGGGTGTCTCAGTATTTGGTAATGAAGAGAGCTAGCATAGAGCCAAACTTCCACACCCTCTATGCTAACTTTGTGGACGCCCTGGGCATGCCATTTATCACTGCCAATGTTACCAAAGAAACCTTTAGAAACATCAAGGTAAGCAAAGAATGTCTTACACTGATTGTATAGCACCAATATCCTTTGCTGATAGTTATGGTATTTTTTTAATTTGCTTGTGTTAAAGTATGTTTATGCTGTCAGCTGTAAAATATATGTAAATGAATAACCCCTCCCGTTTCTTTGGTTTCGGTTGCCTAGCTGTCTATAAACATATAAGTTAAATGCCTTTCTGTAAAGCATTCAAAAATTAATTTTTTTGTAATTTAAATTGTTCTTTCAGTTCCTTTAATTTGTTGTCAAAGACAAAGAGTATTCTTGTTCCTTTAGCCTTAAATTGATAATTTTTTGTGTTGGAATATTTCAGGATTTAAAAAATGTGAATGTCTCCTATTTCTTCCGAACTATAGGTGCTGCTAAGGAGTGATAAAGGTGTTGCCAACTTCTCCGACAGAGCCCTACTTAAAAATCTTGGTCATTGGCTCGGCATGTTAACACTGGCCAAAAATAAACCCATTCTGCAAATAGTAAGTACATGTATGCACGAAAGAACTTTATAAATCAAAGGCCCCATGAGGGAGCGGGTGGGCCCCTGTAGATACTCCCTCGGCTTCCTCGGTCGATCGTAAGAGGTGAGAAAAGAGGTTGCTTTCTGTTGCCCTGGTGTTAGCAGAGCTAAAAGGTAACGGGAAGCAGATTTGTTTGTGATGTTCTGTATTTGTGTCCGTCGTCATATAAGTGAAATACCCTTGAGTACGACGTTAAACACCAATCAAACAAACAAACGAACAAACCCAATATAAGTTAGATATATGCTGTGCCATACTATAAATGTTAGCCAGAGAATACAATAAGTTACTGCCCAAAGGATAAGATTAGTGTAAATACTGGATCTATGTAAATAAATATTCAGCGACGTCATGTAAATTGTATTCCAGATAATTTTATTTCTCCTTTTAACTTAACATTGTAAAGTGTCAAGACTATTTTATATATTACCAGGTCATTAAGGGATGTTGTACAGTGTCCATTTATTAGTGAACGTGTAACAGAACTTGTAAATAAATTGTTTGAATACAAGCTTCATGTAGTTGGTGTTTCAGTATTATATTTCTTATGTATATTTGTTGTTCTAAAAGTCTTATATAAGTTAAATATAATTTTCAGACGAGCAACACTTTGGGAACCTACATTTTTCACAAAAGATTCTCTCCGCTCAAATATGTTAAGCACAAAGTGTGGCACAATTGACAATTTCCACAATAGAATTTTCCTGGAAAGTCATTTTTCAACATGGCATTGTTTACGTCACACATTGATGAAAATCGTAAACTTTTATCCCAATTAAATTAACCAGAGATGTGCAAAAAATAATTCCACTTTATTGACATGCATGCATTTTTGTACACTCCTTCTTAATGTTTTGCGACCCTCTGGTATATGATTGAGTCACAAGATGTGGCACCAAAAATTGAGGCGGTGGTTTTTCACAAGGTTTCCCACTGTTCTAAGGCAAGGAGCAGCGTGAAGTGGACAATCCGCATCATATAAGTGAAATACCCTTGAGTACGATGTTAAGCCCTAAACAAACCTTCTAATAGTGGGTGTTTTACTATGCCTTGGTGCAATCAAAACCAGCGTAATGGTATTTTCTTACCTTCACACTTAATACTCTTACTACTCTGTGTTACATATTTTCAGTGACAGGGGAGTTACGGCAAGTTGGCTTCCTCCAACTTCTGGCGTGTGAATCCACTATATGGCATAAAACACCCATTATCAAATAAAACTTGGTTTACAGTCCGCCAGTGGATCTGGCAATCCTGGTTGACAATGTTTCTTCACTGTTTTTCAACATATTTAAGACAGAATATCTGTACCATTTTTAGTGAACTACCCTGGAGTTTTTCATAGATAGAAATGAATGACCTTCAACAGTCTCTATGATCTGGCCTGGTTTTCTGCCCCATAAAGGAACTATGTATCCAACTGTCCTTTTGTCCAAAAATAACTTCAAACATTTGTGATAAACCCACGTTCCATATAAAATTGAACAAATGGTTATCAAACCATAGAATTGGATGTTATCAGCTAGCTTGAACTTTAAGCCACTCAAACGGTGTAGCCAGATTTCATCCGATTTACATATATATGCAGAGCTGAAAGTAGACTTATTGAACTTAATACATGATATCCTTATCTTATAAATCCTTGGTTGATAACCATGTTTGAATCAGATTTCCACATTTTTAACATGTGATTTGTGCACAAACTCTGTAAATAAATAAAGCTCATCGAATGACATACAATAACTGACAAAGAACTCTTTATGTAGGATTTTCAATATAAGATTTATTTTACTTTGTACATATATACTTGTGTATATTTATTTACATATATTCATAAATATTATGTCACATCTCTGCCATTAAAAGGTAAATCATAACCAGACTTCATTCTTATTAAGTCCTTACATCATGTTAAAAAAAAAAAAACGTAACTTTTTAATTATTTAAATGAATCACAAAAAAGAACATCTAAACCAAGTATCACTCAATACAATATACCAGAGTAAAAGTTGTTATCTCCATTTTAACAAGCTAGTACATGTAAGGTACACATCACAATGTTATTAACATTCGACGAGCTGAATAACTATCAGGTCCTCAAAAAAAGACTTGTTTTGAAAAAAATATGCTCACAATTGGAGATGATCACCTTACTGCTGTGCTGTCAGACAGCCGAAAAATTGCAACCACCACCTGTACCCAAACTCAAACAATCAACAACTACGTAACAAAACCAGACAAAAAAAAAATTAAAAAAAAAACAATCTGGCCTAGATGTTTACTCTTCTAATGCCACAGGGGATGCTGTTCAGATGTTCCAGTTTGAACAGCCAATAAATAGGAGTAATGTAGAAGATAGGGAGTCACAGATCTCCTGCCTTTACATATCTACCCATCTCCTTCTCAAAGGCAAACAACCTTGGTAAAAGCCAACAGCTGGTGACTCACCAAAACTCACCATTGACTGTAAAATTGTACTGAAATTGGCATAGTTTTAAACACAAGGTTTACAATAGTCAAATTCAAAATAAAACATTAAATATATTGACATATTGAAAAAATTTACCACTTCATGTATTTCCTTTTTATTTCATTTTGATTCTTTTTTGTTGTTTTGCTGCCAAAGGTGCGACTGATTTTTATCTTTAAATACAGAACTTTAGATAAAAGAATTTGACTATACATGTACTAGGTTTACTTCACAGCATAGCTGAAATATCGTTTAAGGTGTGAAACACTAATAAATCAATCAATCACAAATCATGGTCAACTCAAGTTTTACTACTTATGTTCGAGAAAATGTTTTCCGTCAAAAGGACAAAGTTATGGTGTTTATCACCATATTGGTCTGGGCAATTTGGTGGAAAGCAATCCTGAATGTAGTAGGAGTGTAATGAAGCGAACTCTTTAGTTTCAGACAATCTGTCAACTTATTTTCAAGACCTATTTGGTTGGTTGGTTTGTTCAATTGATTGGGATTTAACATTGTACTCAAGGGTATTTCACTTATATCATGACAGATTCACTTCACACTGTATGAATCTAAACATGAATCTAAAGTGTGAATTTGTTTCGATGTTATCTGTTCAGAACACATGTAGGAATGAATTAGCGATGGAAACTATTTTTGATGTTTGAACTTAACCAATGAATTTATTCTGAAGCCCTGTGCCCCCAACATATACAGATATGGGTATCATAAAAAATATGCAATGGAGACCATGAAGTTTTGATGATACCTTTGTCTATCTCTTATTAAATGCACAGGACAAGTTTCCAGCTAAATGATGAATTTGATCTCAAATTATCAGCTTCATAGCACATACATGTAGGCGTCAATATTGCAAAACTATGCAATGCCTGGTCATTGTTTGGCATAATTCGGTGAAATGTAATCCCATACTTCGTCTTCATCAAATAAAGCTATATTCCAAGTAAACTGTTGAATATGTTCTCAAGTTGTGGATGTTAACAGAAAAGAGGGGTGAATATTGCAATCTCAAGGTATAGCAGACATTTTGTTTTACATAATTTGGGGAAATCAATCCCTCTGTTGTTTAAATAGTAAGAAACTGTATTTAAAGTCCAAAGTAAATCCATTAGTTTGTTGAGGAGTTTAGTGTTCACAATGTACAATCTATACAGACATGAATATTGTAAAATTATGCAATGTCATTTTGTATTGATACAGAATTTGGTAAAATGCAAAAATGTCTTAATAGAGATACATGTAGCTGCAGTACAAGTTTCAAGTTAATCAGCGGATTTGTTTGTTTCTTGTCGTGTTCACCATACATAAAGGCAAGAATATTCTAAAATTATGCAATGGTGGCCATTTTGTTTTACAGAATTTAAAAAATGCAATTCCATCTGGCACCTTAACAAGAGGGCAGAATAGCAGGTGGAAATTCTGATGACACATTCACAATATGCCAGTATTCCTCTAAAGCCAGTCCCCAACACTGCTACAATTATTGTCGCAAATGCAGATAACTCAAGAAAGTTGAACCTTTTGTCATCAGTCTACTTTTGTTTCAACTCTACTCAGTCTACTCATCAGGCAGTTTGTTTCAACAATCACAATCTTCACATCAATAGAGGAACCAATCAAAACAAATCACAGCGATGGCTTTACAGTTTTATAGACTTTTTGAAAATAATGTTGTGATATTGAACAGTACTGCAGGATTTTCAGGGAGATTTACAGGCGCTTTGAAATTAGCCTCAGTGAGATATTTATTCCATCAGGTTGTGCTCGTTCCATATTTGTTCCACAAAGAGCTTTTATTTACCCTCTCTTAAGCAAAGTGTTGCACAATCAGTTTATTGATTTGCCATAAATACATGTATAAATACAAACATCACTTGAGGATACTCATTTCAATTTTTTCAATTTTTTTTTTCTTTTTTCCCATTTATTGGTAGACACTTAATTTAGTCTCGGTGTGTTTTGGAACATGTTTGGCAAAAACAAATAATTGTTATAAAAAAAAAACAACATTTGTTAAAACCTTGTTTTGAGTTGTGACATTAGTATATCAGATTGAGGCTCATCTGAGAAATAATGCTGTAACTTATTTACAAGATTGTAGTCATTTCCAAGTTCATAAAATAATAGGAATTTTTTCTTTCTGGTATACAATTTACCAAACAAAGAATTTCCAAGCTACAAAGCAACAACTTTCAATGTCAAAAGCATAGGCAGATTACCCTACCCTGCCATAAAATGTTGTCACATGCTTTCACAAAAATGTAATGCATATGTATTATTTGTCCCCCTCCCCGCCTAACTGCTGTCATCCCCCACATCCCAATACACGTCAAAGGCTTCTCTGTTGCAGTTACCATCTGTTGTGTACACATACTTGTGGAAGGTACCATCGACACAAATTGCTGTAACATAAAGAAAAAAAACAAAACATTAAATCATCCAAGCTATCTCACTACAAGAAAAAAATTAAATCACTTTCTCAACAAAAAAAAAAAAAATTTAATAACAAAAATGGCTGTAATTTATTATTGTTCTCAATTAAATAAGATTGGCTGAGATTGGCTTATGTACATAAACCTCAAACAGACTCTCAAGGGTGTCTTTGTTCTTGCACACTTCAGAAAGATTAATTACATATACAGTTTATAGAACAATAACACATGTCCTTGTAAAGGATATTTCTGAAATTAAACTTTACTCCCTACCTTTACCAGGCTTACATTATGTCTCTTGTTAAACAGGGATAAGTTAATCTGATTGTTCACATTAACCTTCTTCCATGTTAATTAGTCAACAAAGGTTTCCATGGCAATTCTGATATCTCTACTGCTTCAGGAGGTATTTCATTTGTCTATTGGTTTTTCCATTATCAATGTCATTTTGCCTTTGAAAAAGGACAAGGGGTAAATCTAAGCATTGTAACATAACTTTGTATTGCCACCAGCGCTGGACCATAAGGATGACAGTTACCCAGATCAGACTACTCTTGTTACATGATAAATGTTTATGCAGCTAACCAGAGTTAACTAACAATACTGTTCAACATGTTAATATAATGCTGAATCCCACAAAAAAAAAAATCCTGTTGTCATCACTAATCAGTTCCATGTTATAAAAATCCAACAAGAATATAGAACTCACCAATAACAGAATGTCCTGGACCAAAGGCACAGATACAGGCACATTCAGCCGGGACAGTGAAGCTAGCTAAACCCCACTGGGACTCAACATATGGTCCTAGAAATCCCATCTTATTCAACCTAAACATAAAATCATCAATAAAGTCAAGATGAGTTAGTTCCAATCTCTCCAGACTAGTTGATTCTTGTTTAATGACATGCTCAATATTATTCATACTGCGCACTGTTACAGGGCTGTACAGGCAGTTTAAAGATAAACTAACAGATACATGTAAAATGTTGCATGCTTGCTGCAGTGTGTGTGGGAACATCTTCATTCAAAGCTTAATAAGGAGAGCAGACAAAGAAAAGATCTAGCACATTAGTTTAGACTTAAAGTTTATTTATATACAGACAAGCTTTCGCAACAACAAGGGTTTTCTCAAGTGTAAAGTGAGACTTTACTGACCACATCGAATGAACAGTACTTGCCATCAGTTTATAGATACTAAACTAACTTGATAATGTTGTACACTATACTTACGAAGATCTCTTATTTAAATGAGTATCTCTAACAGCAAAGATATGCACAGTTCCTTTGTCACTGGATGCACATAGAAACGCAGAATCATGGCTAAAATTAATGCTGAAAAATAAACAATTAAAACAGTTTATTGTTTTACCTTTATATAATTTTAAACCACAAAACAAAAATTAAAATCAAGGGAATTTCTCTGCACACAAAAGATTGTGTGTTTCATACATATAATATAAATTGAAAAAGAGGTTGAAAATGATAATTTTAAAACTTTCTATTTGGAAGTTCAGCTTTGTCAACAAGGGAACTTAACAAAGAGGATGGTAACTGATTAGTTTTTTGCATTATGCCTCAAGAGATTTTTTGGGGGTAGATTATGCAATCAATACCAGTGAATTGTCTAGAAGAACATGTACAGTACAATGTCTAGTGTATACAAATAGTGTAACATACTAGTACATACATATGATTTAAGTGTGAAGGTGAAACATTTACCAGTATAGTGTGGCTGGATCGGCCCCTCTTCTTAACTCCACAATCTGCCGTTTACTGACCACATCAAACACCCGTATCAATGTACCCTGGCAGGAAATTAAAAGATTGATTGAATGATTTGATAATATTAACAAATGTGTGTGAGTTATGTACATAATTGAAATATGGAAATGAAGGATTATATCAAGTCTAACACCAGTTGGCATATTGGCATATTTGATTGATTGATTGGTGTTTTATGCCATGCTTAAGGGTATTTCACTTATATGATGGCATAGTTGTCCGACAATAATTGATAATAGCATAACCAAAATGTGAAGTGTTTTCATAATGTTGGAAAATTAATTTTCCCCCAGTGCTAAGTTTAGAAAGTATTGCTACTTTTCAAACTGCCCTTAGCCAGAGGGGGCATATTAGAGGTTATTTCACTCAAATAGCAGCTTTATTGTTTGTCTGTTTGGGGTTTAACGTCCTACTCAAGGGTATTTCACTTATATGACGACAGACTGTCCACGTCAAATTGCACCTAGCCTTATTACGGTGGAAAACCGGGAGGAAACCTATTTTTTGACATTTTTTTATTCAAAAAAGGTTTTAGTTCAGAGGATGAAAAAAGAAGTTACTTTTCTCGAGGCTGTTGCTACTTTGGCACCTCTCTGGTCAATGGCCACACACGCTAACTCCCCCTGGTGAGCGTTTATCGTAACAGGAGACGCTGAGCTGCCAGGTTGACTTAACTCCAGATCCTGTCAATTAATACATCAATTGTTCAAGATATGAAAGTTATAAGATTACATCCATTCTGCTCTGAAGTTGATTTTAATGAATTAATTCATCTCTCACAATGGGGAAAAACTTAATTGGAAATTGGAAATTCTTAAATTTGTCTACACCACAAACAACTATCTTGTTGTGATATAAGAAACATACAGAAGACTTCAATTAAACATCAAATATGAATTGCATTTCTGTACAAGATGTATTAGATATACTTCCACATAACACCAACAGATTTAAAATTAGCTTCTCTAACAATTAACAATGTGTTTAAATACGATATGAATATATATACCTACCACTATTTGTAGACTGCCACACTTTGATCCAGGGAAGGCCAGTATATTACCATGGGGACTCAGAGCACACAGGCCTGAACAAAAAAATGTTGTTGAGATTAATTGATAATATACCAATGATCAATCATATTTATATTTACATATAAAGCAAAGTATCATCATGGTTCTATGCCAGTGTGATGTCCATTTTAACATATAAATGATTCTACTCTCTTTGTAGATCTACTACCTACGTAGAAGATACAACCTGGCCATTTTGTTATTCACTACTTATATTTTCGAATTTGTGGCAAACGTCGCCCGAATATCAGCAGAAATTACTGTGGGATGGCCTGGTCTGGTTCACAAGAGTTTTTTTAGTCTCATCCATTATAGAAACTCTCCTGAGAACACGATTCTCAACATTTCACTTATTACTCTGTTAAACTTTGACCTTGCTGGGACTACTTTTTGTGGATGATTCCGTTCTCCACAGTTTGACTGTGTAAAGTGTCCTGCTGCAAACATGGATAAGCTTATACTAAATTCTGAAGTTTACTTGGAAAATTATGCAATTTTTGCTTTTTCTTTTAAAATGCATGATTTAGATTTCAATTAGCTTTCATATACATGTACAACAAGTGGTAAGATACATGTAGGTAAGCCCTTCAAACCACACCTTTAGGATTATCCCTAGTATCAAAGTTAAACAACTTCTCCATTGAGTTAGGAAAACTGAACACATGGACCTGGTTCCTCAAGATAACTATCAACCTGAAATTATATTAAATGAACATGATAAAAACAGCTCTGCAATTTAATCCCTTTCTTCTGAATTGTAAAAAAACGAAAATAATCATAAATACTGTATTATATACAAAAAATTCATTAACTTAATTTATAACTTTATCCATAGTTGGTCTGAGCGCATTGTGCATTGTCTGTCTTGTAGAAGTTGAGATGTCAAATACTGCCTAACAATTCCGTTCCTAAGGATGTGATCAAGAGGAAGCAAGAAAGCTTCCAGGAGCCCCAGTTAACATAGCCTCCATAACTCCATACCTTTCTCTGTGCATTCTTACTCCGAGTACTGGCTGGGCAAAAGTCACCTCCATCACCACTTTATCTGGTCCCTTCTGTGTGTCGTCCCAGATCAGTGCTGAAATATCACAGATAAACAATTACATACGCATTCTGCATCCATGATGTTTATTTCACTTTTTCTCTATTGGAACTTACACCTTTACACGTTTTTCTGTATCAGTACTGATTTAATTAAATTCATCCTTTATTTCTCTCACTGTTCTGAATTACCTGCATTTTCTGCAAACTTTGGCATAGCTCCTCCTCCTACCAAAGCAATGAGATTGGTTCTATGTAACATCTCAGCTGTGGCCACACTACCAACCAGGTCAGATCCTAACAAATAAACACATTAATTAATATTAATCTGAAGCAAATAGTTGATAACTTTACCTGGTATATTATATAGATTACTAAAAATTAATCACACTGGTACAGGGATTTACATATTAAAAGTAATGAATCATACATGTATCTTGTTCTAGATAAACTACCACAGAAAAGTTTCTGAATAAATATTCTTCACAAATTATTATTGGTAACCTACACACATCTTGACAGAGGAAAGGACCCTGGACAACATATAGTTTGTCTTTGTTTGATTGGGTATTTCACTTATACAATGATGGATGGTTGTTTCACACTGTTCCTTGCCTAATTACGGAGGAAAACAGGGACGAAAACTGGTAAAAACCATCTCTGTGATTGCCAGAGCCAACTAGTGTTTCACTCTTATACCTAATGTCACCTGAACAGTGTATCAATGTAAGATTAGTAAGTGCACTCACTATCCACTAAGCTACGGGCATCGTCCTCACATAGTATTGAAACTATGTTATAAACATGTTGCAATCAAGATCTTCTGCATAGCCTTAGAAAAAATCAAACCCAAAACAGGTATACCGTACTTCAAGGAATAAAATTCAATCAATGAATACACCAGCTGAGGGTAACAAGAGGTACAAGTTAGATTGATCATGTCTTTCATAGACCCCGGGGCCTTACCACGTTCTCCCGGTGGGGGGGGGGGGGGGGGGGGGGGGGGGGGGGGGGGGGGGGGGGGGGGGGGGGGGGGGGG
>JAVFBW010128010.1:0-14080 GCA_034783835.1 Mopalia ciliata
CTGAGTTATGAATAATTTATTTACATTGGTGAGGCTGTAAATATGTTTTTCTGTCGATGTCACTACTCATTTTTGCTGTAATGTACTCCTGTGTAAAGTAATTTACTAAAACATCATGTGAAGTCGTGAATAGTAGTAGATTAGTAATACTAGTATTATGTTACAGCGCACCTTGTAGGTCATAGTTTGTATTATTGTAGATCTAGCAACTTATATTTCCGTGAATCGGGGGAGCAATAAAGCAATATCCCCTAAAGGTAGTGTTTAAATGCTTTTTGTTTATATTTAAATAGTGTTGTCTAACTCTTAAATTAAGCAAACAATGAAGACCCTTATGCTGATGAAACCGTTGACATCATTGAATCAATCAGAAATCAAGGACGGTACAATTGGCCCACACAAGTGTTTGCTTGTTCCAGGTACTCAAGTTCCTTTCATTGATAAGACGATGGATTGGCTAATTCTCACTCTGCCTATCGTAAATACTATGGAAAATCGCTGAAAGCCGGTAACCCCCGTCCCCTTCCACCTCCATACACGCGAATACCGGAATCACCTCGTGAGATTCTCTCCTACATCGGAGGTCGACAAAGGAATTCAAACCATCGAAAGAGAAAGAATTAGCCCGACACGCTGACAACAGCTTTGTGACTTTGGATTCTTGTCGCACCGATAATGCATTCTTGTTTCCAAAGTCTTGCGACTGATATCACACATTTCTTACCATTATCTGCTTTAGTGGTAAGCAGTGGTTGTGTTCCTTACCTATTTTGGCACCGGTATGGGATCACAGTTGAGATTTAGTCACGTGGTATCAAAGGAAGACTAGACATGATATGTCTTATAAACTGACTCATCTCCTCCATGTAACCTAGATTGAAGAGATGTTATATTTCGTGCAACAATGACATCACAAAAAAAGACTCGGTAGCTCTATTTTTGAAACAAACAAGAGGCTTATCATTTATGTAATCTCCAGTTTTAAGGTCGAGTGAAGGTCTTATTTATTTGTTTTCTTTTTTCTTGATGCCTGTAAATATATCCGCTATAAGCTGTCCTAACGACAATAGTTTATTGTTGTCTGACATAGGCACACGAACGTCGGAGCAATAGATGCGGCTGTATTTGTGTTCATCTTTGTTCACTCCCGATGTCCTGTACTGAGCAACCGTTCTACATCATGATAAAGTGAAAACTATATCAAAGGCACTTATTCAATCGATATTGATTTCATTAGGTAAAACTATGTTACGGCAAACCTTTTAGGTCATGGCTTGTATTGTTGTAGATCTGGCCACTTACATGTTCCGTGAAGCGTAAGCGACAATCAGTGGAGCAATAAAGCAATATCCCCTTAAGGTAGCGTTTGCCGGAAACTGCAGACTTATCAAGTTGAATTGTACAAGGATGAGGTGATGTGAACACAAATCGCAGACGAACCAATGTGTAAACATGTTTACTAGTGTGCTACCTTCTGTGGAAACTGGGGTAGTAGGTGGATACGTTAAAAGTAGAGACAGAAGACCACACAAACACGAATTCAGAAACATGCATCAGAGCTTTTTCGCAGGGAAGCATTTCTACAGAAGTATCTACAGATTTAGAAATGCTGTAAGCGTGATGCATATGAAGGACAATTAGTGAAAAACGACTCGGCTGATTTGATATAGTATACTCTAGGTATATTTTATTGCAAAGACATATACCTAATGTTTTCAAGTATAACTGATCCCTTTACAAATCAAATAGAAAGCTGACGTGTTCCGGATGCATAGTATACCATCCCTTAAATAATTTCCTCTTTGGTTTTTAATAAATTATACTACACTAAAAACATAACAGCTAAGACAGAGTTATTCGTGAACTTTTTAATGGAATTTTTAGATCTTTGTCAATGTGTTTCCTAGCTGTGTACATGTACCATTAGCTACGCTCCGTATCGAATGATCGGGCGATTTTTTTCAGTGAATAAAATTAATTTCGATTCTAATGTTACTTTGTCCGGGCACAATCATTGAATGGTATAATTGTCAGCGTAAACATACTGATCTATAAACAAAATGTATTTTGATGCAAGCCCAATTAAAGCTTCAATTGTTATTGTGGTTGTGCAATTTAAAATATCGAGTTTTATGGTGAACTGTGGAAGACGGTCGACAAGTAACTAACAGATGGCAGCGTCTATCGTTCTTACATCGTTTGTGAGAACGAGAGCGGGCAAGAAGAACGAGCGTAGCACAGTAATTCCTTTGAGTCCCTGGAAAATTTTGTTGTGTAATTTACATAATTGCCATTTGAACAACGAGTGTGTTGTTAAATAAGAAAGTTAGACAGCTTGTAAATGAGGATTACGAAATAATAGAAATTTTGAAAAAGCTTTACGACTAACAGTATTTATAGCACAAATACGACTGCATTTATGTAAAAACAGTAAGCTGAAAAATGTCCTGTCCACTGATTCTGCTATGTAATTTTAGTTTCAGATGTCACAAATATAAGGACATCTAACATGTATCTAACAAGTATTAAAGGGAATGACGATCGAATACAGGACGTATGTGACTGGAAAATATTGACGGCCTTCGTGGTCTGGATGAGCCTATAATAAGCTGTTCAGAGTCAAAGAGAAAATTCAAAGGTTAAGTAAGTCTCAGTAATGGTAAACATGAAGGAATTTACGTCAAATTTGACGCGTCAAATATATATTGTCCTTATATAAAATTACTCTTGTCTGGCCTTTCAGGTCTATGACATTTGCTCTTTTACACTCCTTCTTGGTGACGCATTTGTGCTTTGTCTACATGATGTCAATTTACGGAAAGAAAGAGAGAAAGGTTAAAACGGTGAAATAAAGGAAAGCGTGATGTTTTGTGTCACATAACATACCTGATACCTGCTCCTACTGTGGAGCATTCAGTCAACATGCGCGTTTGGCCAAACATCCGATTTATTATCGTTTTCAACACTTTTATGGAGAATTGTCGTTGGCTGCAATTAATTGTTTATCTTTTTGTTTGTTTGTCTGAATTTAACTAATACAATGACCGATTATCCCTTTCACAGTTATTTGATTAAATACGATGGACAATCGAAATGAAACCTCCTAAAACCAACCCGCGATTCCCGAGGTTACATTGTTTAACACCCGAGGGCCACAAGTGCACTTGTGAAAGATACCTCAAAGTAGAATTACTAGACTGACAGACTAACAACTAAACTAAGGTCCGTTCAGTTTGGTGTATGCCCTTTAATATAGAATTATGCCAAATTTATATCATTACGACACGACTATGCTACTGAGCTTAAGGGCAGGTGTTATCACATTTCCTCTCAAGCTGCATAATTCTGAATGACAAGGTTGCCATTTTGAAAAAATGTTTACTGTAATTATTGCTCCAAGCCATGGTCACGCGGACACATCACCCGCCATATAAGCAACAGCCAACTTCTACAAATACAAAATATTAAACCGATAGTTAGTAAGGCTGAAGGTCTGGAAAATCTTCCAATTTCCAAGAAACATGTTTCGAATCTAGCCACGCTGTCTTTACATCGCTGCATTAGAGGAAAATAAAATTTATTGAACAAATAATACTAAATTCGTTGTTTTTTGTTTTGTTTTTTTGTTTGTGCATGTCGGTCGTCAGGTATATAAGTGGGTCAGAGGATGGATCCAGCAATGGCAGGGTGTTTTTTTTTTTCACGAGGTTACCTCTCGGTTTTCATCTGTCATCAGGTAAGGAACGATATGAAGTGGAAAATCCGTCGTTATATAAGTGAAACACCCTTGAGTACGACGTTAAACCCAAATCCAACAAATAAACAAAAATGTTGGAAAGAAACAAATCAAGTCTCTATTGAACAAATCATTTTTTTTTAACATTTGTTGTAAGGCGTATACAGCTTAATGGATAATTACAATGTTTTGCTATGGATAGAAATATTAATTGTTTTATACAGAAACATTTTTATAATACCGTATCATGTTAAGGTCTTGAGTATAACATTTGTATGTGCTAAAGGTGATTTACCTGATAATGACTCGATTACCTCAATGCATATATACGTGATGATCCGTGCAGTGATATGGGAGTGGGACAAATGCAATATCCCACACAGGCGGAAGCTGCCGTCGGATGAAATAGACTTCTGTAAGTTGAGGCGGTGATGAACAAACCAAGCAATCAGTAAACACGTTTGTTTTATCACAGCATGTGTGTTATCGGTGATAATAGACTGGACATTGTTCACACACTTATGGGTTAAGTAGACATTACATCTATCGATAAAACGACATGCTTATCAAGATCATTATTCCAGCAAACCAGTGCAGTGAATCGCCTTACAATAATGTGTTTATAAAACATAACGGAATACTTTACACCACAAATAGCCGCATTAAACACTACAACCCAACAGTAAAGGAGTATAAACAGAATTGGAATTGGATATTCCATAGATGTTATTACACAGGGAAGTTTGAATACCATATATATTGTTCGAATGAATGGTTCAAATATATCGAGTGGGTTATTTTTTCTTCCATTCATTCGTGAGAGCAATATTTATCGTATTTAAACCTATATGTGTAATATTCTATTTATTATTAAAATGAACTTTATAATCAAAATCCGTGTCGAATTCCCCGATCATCTGTCGTCTCGCAAGTATCAGAATGGGATCGTGCAATCCTTCGATATTCCTACACCTGCACGAAATAAAACCATAATTTATCAATGCTGTATGCATTTTAATTATATCAGTTTATGCTATCCTGCACAGTTAAAATGTTTTACATGTTTCCCAATTAGGTTGCCATAATATTTCCAAAATTATCTCTCCCTATAAGAAGAACTATTTTTGTCTAAAACTTCCACATGCGTGATTCAGTTTTAACTAAAGCACGAGCTTGACGTTGTTGACCCGTAACAGCTCGGAACACGAATAATTGAAAGGGCTACATGTGTTGCTGTTCTGTTGTATTCAAGATATCACCTAATTTTTTCTGACTTATATACTGAAATCAATACATATGGTCGGTTTCACTTTATCTATCTTTGGTGCAGTGAAATCTAGTGAGTTCTCCGTTTGATCTGTGTTCCGGCATCACTCAAAAGAGTACTGTAGTTGGGACAGGGTCATACCTCAGAGAGCAAAAACTAAAAGCATTATTTCATTGCAGTGAAATATCACTTTTATGCGTGAAGAAAATACTGCTATTCCATTAGTATATAAATAATAAGATGTCGTACTTGTCACCTGTTAGTGGAGAACAAACATCTACTGAATACTGCCCTACGCGTTTGGAGAAAACCCTCATTACGTCTAAAAGCACAATTGTATGATTTTGCAAGCCGCTATTTACGAGTCATTTAAATCAGTGGTAACAAAGTGGCCAATCCTAAAATACTCATATAACCTAATAAAATAAGCAAGTTATAAGTTATACAAATGGACGATTACTTTGTTTGTTTTATTGGTATTTCGCATCGTACTCTAGGGTGTTTCATTTATATGACGACTGACATTTGGCAGTAGGCCTACCGCCAGAAGCAGCTTAAAGAAAACTGTAAATGGCTAAGTTCAACACATGTCAACAACGTTTAGAATTTGCCTGCCCCAATATTGAAACTATTCTGTTGAGGCCACGTGTCTTTTTTCAGCCCTTTTTTTGTATAAAGGTGCTGTTTTGTCTTTGGTTTTCATCAGTAACTAGTTTATATTGGTGTACTGTGCTATTATTGTCGCATCTTTTATCGACTAGATTAAGTTAGCTAAAGGGGAAGACCACATTCTATAAATAAGTAAAACCTTTTTGTGTGTAATACAATACATTAATTTCCATAATCTTATCGTAACTCTGGTTATTATCCATTAAAGAGGATCACAAGGACCAGTTGAGTCTTCAAATCCTGTGTACAGCAGACTTCACTGATCTATCATTGGATAGTTCAAAATTGGCTGACCAACCAGAGTACAGGAAAACTTAGCAGCACAGAATTTGATGACTCAACTGGTACTTGTGATCCTCTTTAATGAAAGATAACCAGAGTTACGGTCACATTATAAAATTGGATTGTATTACACACAAAAAGTTTTACTTATTTATAGAATATGGTTTTCGGGTGGTTTTCCCCTTTAAAGACATATGGACAATGACTGTATGGAAAAAACAGTTGAACCTTGAATATTGACAACACATCTGGAATATGGATATCAACAGAATAGACATCTACGGCTTTACTACCAGGTAAAAAAATCCTAAGATAAAGTATCAACCAACAACTATAAAGAACAAATTTTTTACCATGTATGTACCTTGAACTTCAACTGAAAGATACGTCTGGACCTAAGATGTAAGCAAAAGGACATCTGGGCCTTGGATAACAAGACAAATACATCTGGGCATCAACTACAACAAAGTTACAGCTGGACCTTGATATCAACAAAGACACCTGGATCTTGAATATAAAAAAAAATGTCGTATGGACATTGAACATCACTAACATGGCATCTGGACCTTGAATATCAACAAAAGACATCTGGACCTTGAATATCAATAAAAAGACATCTGGACCTTGAATATCAATAAAAAGACATATGGACCTTGAATATCAATAAAAAGACATCTGGACCTTGAATATCAACAAAAGACAGCTGGTCCTTGAATATCAACAAAAAGACATCTGGACCTTGAATATCAATAAAAATAAGTATGGACTTTGAATATCAGCAAATGACGCATGGACCTTGACTATCAATAAAAATACGTCTGGATCTTGAACATCAACAAAAAGACATCTGGATCTTGAATATCAACAAAAAGACATCTGGATCTTAAATGTCAACAAAATACATCTGGACCTTGAATATCACCAAATATATCTGGATCTTGAATATCAATACAAATGCGTCAGGATCTTGACTATGAACAGAAAGACATCTGGACCTTGAATATCAACAAAAAGACATCTGGATCTTGAATGTCAACAAAAATACATCTAAACCTTGAATATCAATAAAAATACATCTAGATCTTAAATATCAACAAAAAGACATCTGGATCTTGCATATCAATACAAATATATCTGGACCATGGGTATCAACAAAAAGACATTTGGACCTTGAATATCAACAAACAGTCATCTAGATCTTGGATATCAACAAAAAGACATCTGGACCTTGAATATCAACAAAAAGACATCTGGACCTTGAATATCAACAAAAACCAATTTTATCTTTGGATTTCCACGCAAAGACATCTGAAATTCGAGCATCAGCTACGAAATCTAGACCTTGATATCAGCAAAACAATACTCAAATCAGAGGCTGTGCTGAAAGTCTTTAGATTGGGCTCCCGTCAGTTGTGTCCGTAATCAATATATTAGTTTGTCCACACGCACTCAGCTAAACTATAAAATTACTGTACATTGTAACGGTTCCGTCAATGTCATCAAACAGACAAATGGACCTTTGATATTAACAGAAAGGCATCTGGACAGAATGATATTTATAAAAAATATATTTCTAAAAAGAATATATGTATGTTTATGGCTTTTTAATTTTTTGTTTAAATTTCTTCTTTTATTCTCATGCAAACATGTGTAATTAAAATTACTATAGGGAGATTATGTAGGAAAACAGAATGTAGATATGTACAGTCCAGTAAAATTAAGCAACACCACTAAAGACACTTGTGGACATATTGTGGAAGTCGAAATATTGCGATCTTCAAAATGCGCCTTTTCGTCTTTACTGCACTATTATTTTACATCACCTAGTTACGCTTTAACTGCTTGGCAAAATCTGAAAAGATGCCAAGTTTATCATTGCACAGCGATCACAATGACGCACAGTGTGGTCCGTATTACATAACGACCTCCAGTGGAATAAAGAAAGATTTGGCGAGACATGTAGGTGCATTGGCATAAGTTTATCGTCCAATCTAAATATCTTTGACGCATTGATCATACACACAACTGCTCCCCCAGAGATACTCTATTGGCGATAAACAAACCAAATAAACTTTGAGAATAAACCTACGACTGGCGTTTAATGCCGCACAAAATTTTCGTGCATATTAAAAAATACTGATCAACAAATACTTGGTCTTAAATAAAATTGTTTATTAAGAAAGTACACCATTGACGTCAAACTGTGAAAGCCCGTACTGAGATGGTATTAATTGTATTATGTTGTCCCGGGGCCAATTGTTGGAAAGTCAATTAGTCGCAAAAAGATCAAATCGCTTATTTCAGATTAAAGATAGACTTTGAACATGGCGTGACATAATCTAATAGCTGAATAAATGTAATAGCGCGTGTGTAATCGGCTCCTGGGACCAGTTGCTCTAAGGATGGTTTCAAAAGTTTTAAAAAATAGTTACAGCAGACAGCAGGTGCGATGGGTCCAACAACATTTGATGACTACGAATAATTCATGCTCGAAAATTTATTTTTTTATCTACAGCAACAAATTTCAGTATGGAATTAAAATGTTAATCAAGATTTTATATATCAAGATTTTATTCCGTGGTAAATGCATAGGATTCGGTTAAAGATCGATGGTTTGACGAGTGAAAAAGAAACCTAGTTAATTTTAAAATCAGGCATTACTGGCCAATCGTTTTCGCAAATTATAAGGGTATCAAACGGGTCAAAGTCCTATAGCTATCCATTCTGAATGAGCTTAAAGTACTAACATTTGAGGAACAACTCAGCAAGGCGTTTCGAGTTGTAAATTTAGACCCGCTCAACTTTTATCCGTGTTTGTACCCCAAATTCTCCATTTGAGTTTAATCACAGAACATGATAAAGTAAAGGCGCCAAGACGAGTTTAGTTGATTGCACGAAGCGTATAATTTTCAACATCACAGACATGGATCTTCGTTTTAAACAGATAATACGACATTGTGCGACCTCAACTAGATATTTGTTTGATACCAGTTTTTTGATATAAACAGACACGTTACATGTCGCTTAGTCTCAATCATGATACCCATTTAATATGTATGTGGCATATTTTAATATTTATTTGAGGTCCAGATTTCGTTACCTCATATAAAAGATTGGCTGATTTTACAACTGAACTTGTCAAGTTAAATTGCCTATTAGAATTAAGACAAACACACGCGCAATGGAGCATCCTAGTGACAATTATGTTTACCAAAAAGAGTATTGTAGCTTATCCCGTGGTTTTTGGGGACTTATGGACTGTTCCGTTTCCTTCAATCGTGGAAGGTTAATTATCAAACATCTATACAGGTAACAAAACTTACTCTTCAACGCGATATCTTTCATATCAGAAAATATGCCAGCCAAAATATTTTCTGTATGACTTTATGATTTGACTTCTAAAGGCAGAACTTGTGATTCAATGTGCGTAGGCTAATCACAAATCTGCCGAAGTCAGATAAGCTCATTCAATTTCCGGTCTTTTTAGGAAAGAACATTGCTATTTTTTCAACGGACAGGCTAATTTATAAATTTCTGAAATAAACTAAATGGTATCACATATTGTTTTTCTTTCTTTTGTTTTTTTTGCTTTCGTTTTATGACGACTGACTGTCCACTTCTCACTCTGCCATAATTAAATATGGTGTCAAACCGAAAGGTACCGATACCTCGTAAAAATCCACCTAGCCATTGGGGAAACAACAGTGTGTGACTCCCTCACATGCCTGGAGTCTACAGATGGATACGACCCTCTCATTGACAGACAATCAGTACTTCGACACGCTTACCACTCAACAGACGCGGGTCTGACATATTGTAAGGCGATTGCTAGTGATACTAATATCCAAGTGCCATATATCTCAACATTCTGGATACATTCGAATATACTATATATGTATATAAGACACAAATTACATAGTTATCAAAATTACTTGTTACGAATCACTATGGCAGATTCTACTCATTTATCAACTGCCAATATATATTTGTTCTGTCACGAGTTTCTAGCTTCCTGTATACCAAAGCGTCGTCGTTCGAAGCCCAGAAAAGTTGAATTATCTTTCACATCATTCACATATATATATATATATATATGTTTATTCCAAAACTCGGGAGATAATGTTTGTATAACGAAGACGCTACTTTAGTGTGTATGTCAGGGCTTTCCCCATAGAACGATTCGTAGCCTACTTTTAACTCCACCGTAATTAGGCAAGGAGCAGTGTGAAATGGAAATAATCGTGATATAAAGGAAATAACCTTGAGTAGTGGTCAGTCTCCGTGGCTGATCCGAGGGAGTTTGAATTCCGGTCAAGGCACTGGTTTATCTTCATTTGTTTACAGTTACAGTTCTACACAGAGTTATAAAACCTAAATATATTTGTCTTTTGGGGCATGCTTTAAAAAAAAAAATATGTTGGTAAGCTCTAACAGTATACACATTTTGTTGTTGATGAATCAGTGTCAGAGGATGGCAATTCATTCTGTTTCTATTAAAGTATTTCAGAATTTGCAGGTAGACCAATACGGATCTAGAACATATCTGGTATCATAAGTAACGTTACAGTATGTATAAGGTAGTAGGTTTGTTTGACAGAAAACCATCCTACCATGGGAACTAACTGCCTGGTTTTGTGTCTGTCAACAGCAGGTGTTATCTTATAACGCAGAACATTAGGAGTCAACATGACTTGCCGTTAAGCCAAGCGTGAGCTGAAGCAGATCGTGTGTCCCAATAAACCATATGGAACTAGCACGCTGGTTAACTGAACAGCATAAAGCCCTCTGCAGACGAAAGCTATCTGCTGAGATAAAAGTCTTGCGAGGCCGTTTGGTCATCATGTAGCTCGTAGTGTGCGGGGTATTTGGCTGAATTTTAGACTCACGAGGGGTAGAAATCTCAACGTCTGCGGGGGTAACGAGCTAGCCTCTGAGCTGTCAAAAATGTCTGACCAATCAACGTGTCCGTATGAGCTGTCAAAAATGTCTGACCTATCAACGTGTCCGTATGAGCTGTCAAAAATGTCTGACCAATCAACGTGTCCGTATGAGCTGTCAAAAATGTCTGACCAATCAACGTGTCCGTACAAGTCACCTGTTTCCAAGTTGGCGAGCTCAAATGATTTGATGAGCGGAATAGTGTTTGAAGACAAATTTGTAGATTTATGGCCGGATTATCTGTACTTGTGCGACGTACGTTCGTTGGGATTGAAGAATAGACGAACGCCATGCTATTTGTGAGATAGGGTCTTAATTGGACCAGGCAGATTGTGACTTACTCCGTAAAACCCTATTAATGTGACATTCAATATGAACTTTATTGGCGCAAAGATATGGAAATTTAGGCCCTAGCTCCCTAAGCCTACTCTCATAAAATACAGCGGATTTTTAAATATATATAAACCGTCATTAAAATGGACAGTCCATAGTAAATATATGTAAAAACCGCTGCATATTGGAGCGTACCTAAGACTATCTCTTTATAGTTCTCGTCTGCAGCTAACTTACAATGTGAGCGTCATGGCGAGGTCTGACTGAATTATCTAAATTGTGTGAGTTTAAAATGCAAACCAATATTCATCAAATGTGTATGATTTGATTTGGTTACTAAACACATTCGTCCCAATCATATCATCGTTTATATAACACTATCGGGCTGGTCTGTGTTTTATTTACTGGGGAGTACTTTCACATGAATGAAGGGGAGATAACTTTGACGAGAAGTAAAATAAATGTTCATGCAACGCAAGACCTGAAAGTCACATAGTACGATTTGCGATATTTCACGAGATACATTCAGCTTCCGGACACAACAAACATTCCCTCTAGTTCTTATATCTATTTGATAGGAAGTAAATGTGACACAATTATCTCGGCCAGTCCAAAGAGTGAACCCAACCGCATATCAAACTACCATCGGGAAAGACCAGTATTAGGAGGTTATCATTATCATTAAATGTAGATATGGAAGAGACACATACGCCTATTTTAACAGGATATGCACAGAAAACATACAGCCAGTAATTGCTGTAACACCATCTCTGGATTTATAAATGTAAATGGAGATGCTAGCGAAATGGTCTATTGTTTGACTACAACATCCAAATACAAATTTAAAAAAAGGAACAAAATGAGACCCTCAACACCGTTATGGTTTTGCTTAACTAAAAGCCTCCCGACTGTTTTGTGCAGAATGTTTGAAGTGGATTATTTTCTTTTTTTAAATTTGATGTTTGCAAACTTACACTGTTGTTGTCTGTGTTATATTTGTTCTGGTATGACGAGGAGGTGTCATCTTTTACATATCGTATCATTTGTAATGCTTGGTCGGGAATTGTTCCACTGTTTGATATCACATAAACGTACAAAAATCCAGAAAACAACAAAGTGTCTGTTCTGACATGAAATATTGATTACAAACATTATAGCAGATTTTGGTATTTTTCTTCTTGAACAAAGATCCTTTTACAAATAATCAATAGACTTAATATGCCGCAACAATTTGCTTCATTCGTGATTGATATGAATAAGAAAGTGAATTCTCGCCTTGATACAACACCTTTAACTTTTCATTTAATTCAGTGCATTTAACCTTCCTGTATCAGCGATAGCATATGATGATCTGATGGCAGTGTATCATTTACTATCAGAACACCATAGTGGCGCTATATGCTGAGATGGTTGGCTACATTTATCACACAAGACAATTAGACAAACATTGGACGCGTGTCTAAATTGATACCATAACTGAATTTCAAAATAAAGCATAATAACATTTGGCTAGTTTGGCGTATTGGTATATTTAGCCCAAATTTTATAGTTCATACTGATTATACTATCATACATGTAGTTTAAGCTAGGTCGCAAAAAATGATTCAATTATTGTATAAAAAGAGAAAATTTACTGCCAAGGCTAATTAAGCCGCCTTAAATAAACTATTGTAAGTTTTTAAACCGCAATCTCGCAATTGTAAGGACATAACACATCAAAACACACGACAATATTGTTAACACCAAAACAATTATCGGCTAACTGATTAAAGTGCATGGACATATATATTTTAATTGGTCTTTAATACCGTAATTAGTGCATTCAACGTATGACCTTTTTACGCCAAAGTCTATTATATGAACACTTGAATGTCAGCTTCAGATGTGATTTTGTAGTCGAGTTCCTACGTAAGAGGTTGCATCGATTTCACAGTGAAGAGGAGATTGAATTCGAGAAATATAGACCCTTCCCGCTACTAACTCGAAATAGAATAGAGTTTTAAATAACCGTTTAGCGATTGATAAAATTCACCCTTATGTGGCAATTGATTAAAAATAGTGACTAGATGGCATCGATTATAAACACCGACGTATGTGTTTATATATCTCAGGGGCATTGGGAAACCATGCAGGTAGTGTTAAACAGAGAGATTGACATTATTCGGGTGGCTTTTGACGTTGACGCAGATAAAACAAACTTGAGTAGGGTGTCGTGACACATCGCAGAATCTATTGACTTAAACATATTCACACTATGTGGATACAGTAGACAATAAAATATCGAAAGTCACACTTAGTTATAAGGGAAATGACAGAAACATCAACATTTGGGTAACCAAGTATAGTATATGAGATCATAACACGAAAGTTAGTCGTTTATCAAGTCTGTATAATTCATAAGAGAGTTATTAAGTGCATATTCCTGAAGGTGAATAATGGAAAGATCTAATCAATATTTCGTGAACGAGATGAAGGGACTATGAAGTCTACATCGCAGTGTTTAACTAAATCATGACTAGAAGTATAAAGGGATCAGTGTTTCGTTTTGGTTATTGGTGGGAACCGGAAAGACAAAGTCGTCGTGTAAGTGACATAACCCCAGAATAATACGTTAAGCATCACTCGAACAAATAAATATATTATGTTGGCTCGTTTTTCATAACGAGCTAGCTCTTCATTTTATCCATAATCCGTTTCATGATATATCTTCCTTCATTCCCCTTTCGTTGTGTAGCGAAAT
The DNA here is from genome assembly GCA_034783835.1 of Mopalia ciliata. NCBI lineage: Eukaryota > Metazoa > Mollusca > Polyplacophora > Chitonida > Mopaliidae > Mopalia > Mopalia ciliata. The sequence continues at coordinate 13,966 of JAVFBW010128010.1, forward strand.
GAAGAAATATGCATTTTATCAGACATATCTCCAATTGTGACTGCTATTCTATACATTTTTAATTTCCTAAGCTTTCGAACATGACTATGTTCATCTTCAGAGGTAGATGGCAAAA
>JAVFBW010128021.1:0-14078 GCA_034783835.1 Mopalia ciliata
GTTTTAAAAATGTTTGAAGTTATAACATATTTGTTGACGTCTTTGTTTTTATGAAAAAGCTGATTAGAATTTCATTGTCGAGATGCATTCATATGCATTAGAGTATTGCTTTTAACTCGAATGACACAGTTGATATACATATATGGTTATTGTCTTTTCTGGTCTATTTTCAGATGCAACATAAATTATTCAGAACCATTGTTCGCAACGAAAGAGGTCTATATTCGGTTTCCAAATCTGCAAATTGCTGGAGAGAAAAAAATTTGTTAAAAGTGTTGAAATTAGTAAGAGTAATCAGCTTTTAATTGAGGTAATTATATATTTAATTTTGTCTCCCATGTAAAGAGCTTTGGTGTGAGAACTGGGCTAATCATGTAAACGGACTTCTCCTGCCGTTTTTAATGACGATGAGTTTCAAACCCCGATTGCAGCTTGCTTGTCGACTTGTTTTACATATTTTTTTAACGATTCGCACAGTTAAACATAAAGGCATTCTAAGCTATGATAATTTCTTGAAATGAAGGGAAAGTACATCGATTTAGACGACTATTATAGTTGCGAAATACTTGTTACACAAAAAGACACTTACACTTTTGTGTAAGAAACAGATCATACGTGTCGACAAGACCATGGTGTCTATAGAACACAGCTTGAATTTGTCTTTGAATACAAGTAAGACCCTCGGCCGTGGCTTAGTAGTAGCGACTGCGCTTCCCTAAACTGAAACTGCTTCGATACAACGTTCTGGAGATCGAGTCGGACTGTCGATCAGCTATATGAGCGAGTCACATGTTGTGGCTCCGGCAATCGCGGAGGTGGATTTTACAAGGTTTCCTCTCGGTTTTCAACCGTAATAAGGCTGTGTACAGTGTGACCCGAACAGTCCGTCATCGTATAAGTGAAATACCCTTGAGCACGACGTTCAGAGGGAAGAATTTGTGGGGTTTTTTTTTCACAGCATCTCGTAAATGTATCTCGAAAGGATGTTGAACAGTTCTAAGCGTTTCCTTAAGGGAACCCTTTGCATTTATATATCCATTTTCGATTCGCAATGAGGTTTGTTGTATAAGCCGTGCTAGCTTGCGACCCGAGTTCGAATCCAGGGGAAGTAAGCACAACTTTCTGAACCTTGATTCAGAGTGCTGAGTGGATCTATCAGACTTGGAATATGCGTAGTTTCGTCCTCTCTTTGGGGTTCTAATTTTAATGAAACTTCACAGACATGACAATCATGTGTCTTAATCTGTTAAACTTTAAACAATACCGGTATGAACATATCATACCACTCAAACACTCAAACGTTGCAATCGCAGATGGGCCTGTTACATAGAGACCGAGTAAGAATGGAAAGTTTTATTTCTCTACAGTCAGCATGTGCGCTTACTAATCTTGCTTTGATGTATCGTTCACCGGATAAATCCGCCTGTCGACCATCAGGTATATATATGAGCGGGTCACACGTTGTGGCTCCGGTCATTGCGGGGGTTGTTTTTACATGGTTTCCGCCCGGCCTTCTTCAAAATGTTATACGGCAAGGTGCAGTGTGAATTGGACAATCCGTCGTCATATAAGTGAAATAGCCTTGAGTACGACGTTGAACCTCAATCAAACAAACAAACAAACAAACAAACAAACAAACAAATCGTTATCTACACTAAGCTTGTGCGCTTACTAATCCTGTTTCGATGTACCGTTCATCGGATGAAATCTGCCTATCGACCATGCATTAGGTATACAAGCGAGTCACACGTCGTGGCTCCGGCCATTGCGGGGGTGCTTTTTACGAGGTTTCCGCCCGGTTTTCCAAAGGTAATAAGGCGAGATGCAGTGTGAAGTGGACAATTATGGTCATGTAAGTGAAATACCCAATTAACGAGTACGACTTTAAACCCCAACCAAACAAACAAACTTTCTATACATTAAAAATATCACATGGATTATCTGGATGACAAAATACACATTTTTAACCCAAATAATTCAAATGGCAATAAAAGAACATCTGTCATCTAAGATTGAATTAAAATGTAGCGCCTCGTTAAATGACAATCGATCCTTCTACAATATGAATGTAACGGCATAACAAAGACCATGCAATGTTGTCGCATATACACGATAAGGATACCAATATGAACAATGATGTCATAATTTTGTTGCTTTATGTTCTAGTCAAGCACATCAAACCACAATTGCTTTTATAGATGCAAAGTAGCCAAACAAACTGATTCCCTTTACAAATGTGAAATGAGATATCTTCCTGCTCTTTTATTATCAAATATTGTAGCCATAGGCAATATCTTACCATGTTGATATAACACTCGACCAGCACCATCTGTATTAATCCGGTTAAATTGAATATTCCCTGTTAACTGAAAATATAATCAATTTAGTTCCGAGTCATGGTACACAATAGAACGCATGTATTATGTGGTGAACATCTCAAAGTAGCGCCTGTTTAATAAATGCCTATCCATCACACCTCCATTATTCATTAACGATATCATAGAAGCCCAATGTACTCATCGAACAAGATTAAGTTACCAATGTATATTAAAGGCGCCATACAGTCCTTTACTCGATTCAACCACATGGAAAAGTAATTGATTTACAGATACAAACACATTATTACGGTTACCAAATATGTAAAAATGAAGAAAGATTCGATAACCTGTATAAATTGTTCTGATAAATTGATAAAATGTTTGGAAATAACATGATAAATAATTTTGATTTTGAAAATGAGAAATACCAGGATGTTATTGACTCGGCTGCCTGTATAATATATTGATTCATTTCCTCGCTATTAATTTTTTTACTGCATAAAAACATTGAACTGTCCCTTTCGGGATCTCTTTTAGAGGGTAAGTAGGCCAACAAATCTAATGAGCTCGGTAGGTTGTGTGCTAAGAGCAGTTGATAAAAATGATGTTTTGATTTGAGAAAATAATTGTTATAATCGCTTAAGAGGCAGCTTGGTAACTCAAGTGTGTAACTCCTGTTGACTTCTCATGCAATATCGTTTCTGTCTTTAAAACATTGACTTTTGTTCAATGATTGTTCATGATAATCGATACAAAGACAAAACGGTTGTTAAAAAAAGAAAAAGGATGAATATTTTTTAATAATAATTATGAAGTTTACAAAGTCACAGGCGATATGGCATACAATTGTGCCATGGTTAAGTTACCAACGTCACTAACAAAACTAGCCCTATGGCCATAAAATATCGACACAACCAGAAAAAAATCTTTCATTACATCTATTTTTTAGTCGGTCCAGTCCATCTTCGCTAGCCAAGAGTTTTATTCCGATGACTATCCATTACAACCCCTGGCGGATTGAAGGCAGATAACCAAACAATAATTTTAAGCTTTCGATTGGTTGCGTTGGAACTTTCTACGCATACATCAAATCTCCGTATATACGCCAAGAGCGCTTAACAAATTTAAACAGGTTGTCAAAATTTGAGTGTAACATTCAACATATGTCATCAGCGCTTTGACTCTAAATTGGTCACATTATCCTCCAGAGAGCATAGAGGTAATTCAATTTATATGCCTTCAGTCCACCAAAGGTTGTAATGCATAGCTCAAATTAAAACTCTAGGTTGGATAAGATGATCCAGTCATGCTCGCTTGGTTTTTTATTTACTTCCACTTAAAAACTTGTATTATTTCATATTGCCTGGACATCACACTATTGAATAACTACAATGAGGAAATATGAGTCTGACCTTCTTTAAGATATGTGGTCGTTATTTTTGTGTGTTGGGTTAGGGTTAGTTTGGAAGTTTTAGGCGGGCGGTTGGAGGGAGCGTTATGTTTCCGTGGTGCTCTCAGAGCTAAAGGGAACAGGAAGCCGATCTGTTTGTGGTGTCTGTATTGCGTCATGTTGTTGTCATGTATTTGTCCTGTCCTGTCTTTGTTTGTTGCCATTGGTGTCGAGGGTGGTTTCCGTCACCCATTGGGCTGGCACGTCGTCATATAAGTGAAATACCCTTGAGTACGACGTTAAACCCTAATCAAACAAACAAACTTACTTAAAAAAGATCAGAAAGTTCAGAAGTTCGGAAAATTGTGCAGGCTAAGTCCTGTCCGGGAATAGAACCCACAACCCTGCAAGAAAGGCACCAAATCTCCAGGGTCAAGTATGGCCATCTAAGCCAATCAGGCTCGAGGTAGGTCTAGTAGAAGTTCTGCTAACTGAATTGACTAGGTGACTGGCATTTTCAAAGCTTGGGATTTGTTGGATCACTCTAAGAGCGGCATGGGTCCGATTCTCATATAGGTGTAGGGCATTTATATTTTCTGAACTAGAATTTGTTTAGACTAAGAAAATGTTATCTCATAATAGAGCAGTAGAAATTTACCTTCTATGGTTGTGTATGTGTGGCTACTAACTAGTGTAGTACACCCTTTAACAAGGTCACATGGTTGGAGGAGGCTTCCTTTTGTCATGGTGCTTTCAGAGCTTGTGGGAAAGAGAAAGCAGATGTGTTTGTCATGTCTTTGTTTTGTCCTGTATTTGTCCTGTGATGTTTTTATTTGTTGCCATTAATGTTGGGGTGTGGCTCCACCAATTGGGTTGGAATGCGTGTGAACCCAAATCAAACAAACTTAAAACAAGGTGTTATTCTCTAGCCAATCAATCAATAAATTAATCAATCTATCACACTGTCTAATTGATCGGAGTAACTTTGCGGAATCTATAGTTTTCAAATTTGCTAAGTGGTTAGTGTGTGCTTACTCATCTTACTGTGATGTACCATTCACGGATTCAAGTCGACCTTCAGGTATTTCCCATGGTGTGGCTCCAGCAATTGCAGGGGTGGTTTGTAAGTGGTTTCCTCAAATAGTTTCCTAAAGTATATAATCCATCATCATATTAATGAAATACACTTGAGTACGACTATAATCCAAATGAAATAACAAACAATCACTCAGCATTGTTATGGAATTTCTTTCATTATTTTGTCTGCTACACATTGTTTCATTATATTTGAAATTAGGTCATTTACATTCAAACTCGATTCAAATGCTTTTAAAGGTACTTGCATGTATATATACCTTAGACTTATATAATATATCTAATTATCTAGATAATGACAATTATGTTAAATTCATTGACTGTATGATAGTTGGTCATATGTTAAATTAGATACCTTTAAATGTTATCACAACCAGAACTTGGTACATATTACTCTCTGTTTATAAATAGGCAAACATTATCAATGGGCAACTAGGTATTGACACCTGTACAAAGCCGAGTATATTGAAATATACCAGAAATGCCAATGGCAGTACATCTATCCCTGCAAATGCAGCAAATACCATGATTGTGAGTAGATGCGGACAAATAAATAAACAAAAACCTAGTTCAAAAAACGCCTGAAAATGCAAAAGCTGAGTTAAATGACCCCCAATAGACAAGGAACAAGCAAAAAACCAACCCCCCCCCCCCCCCCCCCCCCCTCGACGATATATAAGAAGCTGTATTTCAATGTCCCAAGTAGGCCTTTACTAGAACTGTGGGCACTGATTCCCAAATATACCTTAATTATGGCTATTAATGGCTGACCCACCGAATACAAAACAAAGATTTTATAAATCCTTGATTTTAACTTTTGCCCCTGAACATGTATGTATCAGAAAGTTTACTAAATGTATTAATTGCTTATGAAGCCTTCTCTCACTTACTGATAAAAGTGTTGGAAAAAAAAAACCTTTTTTCCATTTCTTATTACTTTCCTTTTGGCCGAGGTACAATCAGTATTAGACCAGTTTGAACGCTAATATGATACTGTGCTGAATAAAGTCTTTTATTTTCAATTAGTTTTAAAGAATGTCAAATAAAGCAAGAATTTTTTGCATCATCAAGTTAATACGTGAAGAACTTTTTTGAAGTAGTGAAGGTCCAAAGATTTTTCTAAAATTCACCTCAAAAGCTTGTTAGCATTTCAGACCTAATAGTTACAGCCAGACATCTAAAAATAAAATTCTTCCAAGCACATGTGGAATATGAATGATTTCTCCTTGCTCATATAGCGGGTGGTGGGAGGGGTTTTCCTGTTTGCCTGGGGCCTTCTGAGCTAAAGGGGAACAGAGAGTCGATATGTTTGTGATGTCTTTTTATTGTCCTGTGATGTTTTTCTTTGTTGTCAACGGTGTTAGGGGTGTTTTCTTTCTCCCATCGGGCTGGCAGGTCATCATGTTAGTGAAATAACCTTAAGTCTATGTTAAACCCCAATCAAGCAAACAAGCAAATCCTTGCTTCTATAATATGTTTTTGGATAATTTTTGATTTTATCATTCTTTTAAATTTAAATACGGATCAAATTTTGACAATCAAAATTTTTGTGTAAAACATAATTTTGGGAGACAAAGTTCCTTCAGTCCTGCTATAAATAGAGCTGGTATGTTTTAATGCTTTGTACTTTTTTCATCTATGATTCTTGCTTTCTAATATACTTATTGATGATCTTGTTGATGACATTAAGAAAGAATTTGGAAATAACGTTTTCACTTCGTCCCAAACACCGTTAGTCAGTGTTTTTGAGTTTATTGACACATGATAGGTAATTCAAGGTTTGAAAATCACCCCAGTCGCTTGGCTTGTAAGTGTTAACTATCGGTAATACATCCAATGTTTTGTTGACCAAATTACTTTTTTCATATTTATTAAATGTGTGATACATGCTCATTCAAGAAAAATAATAAATAAGTAAACCATATTAAAAAATGGATTCGACACCATTTTGATGAACACTTCATAAATTGGGAAAAAGTAATTTTGTTGATAGAGTATTTTTTTTTATAACCGTTAAACACTTCAATGTGCTTACATGCCAGGCGAAAAACCATATTAATTTACAGTGTGGTTGTTTTTATACATGTATGAAATTTCATATATTGATTATTAACGGTGAAGTATCAATATTACCATTATAAACCCAATGGTATTTGTTTTTAGAGAAACGGCTAGTGTGATCATGGCATGACAGTTTTTATCTATTTTAACAATCCTATACAAATGTTTTAATATCATATGATTTATACACGTTGTATGTGAGGGTAATATTAATGTCATTTTCTCCATGCTATTGGATTGTCTTCATTACGAATGTATACTTGAATACAGTTTGTTAATATGACAATGAGTACAACCTTCACAGGTGCTTTGGGTTATGGAAAACATGAATATAGACCAATACAGTTTTAGAACTGATATGACGTGTTCTTAATAACACTTAGGAGGGGTGATGCTATTTTCTATCTAGGGCTTAGGCAGACACCCGTCCAAATGGACACCCTGAAGTGAACAATTGCCTTGTTTGGACACCCTGTTTTAAGAAATGTAACATGCGGGAGATAGGAAAGCTGTCAAAATTGGACACCCAGTTATATGAAAAATGACCATTTTGAACACTCTACTTCTGATTTCTGGCTAAGCCCCCGTTTTCCAGCCACAGGATTTGAAGATTCTGCGTTTTAACAGGCTTTCTGATTTGAGAGATGCTACCCTATGCTTTAACACAGATCACTTCTCTTGATTCAAGAGGCCTGTTTAAACCCAGAGGTCGACAGAAGTCTAATCTAATCAAATTGTGATATTTTGTTCAATATATGAGCAGCAAAGTGGCATGTAGATTGAACAAAATATTCAGTGTGGCCAGAAACTAGTCAAAATCAGCCAATTTCATGAAGAAGGTAGCCTAAATCACCTCAACATCATCTATCACATTACATCTACTGTTATGGACACCATTAAAAAGACTTGGAAATTGTGTCTAAGGAGCAAAAGATGAATTTTTCAATAAAGCATCAACATAAATTTGTTTCATTAAATGCTGTAATATTGTCACAAGCGAAGAAGCTAGGGATGATCATCAATGAAATTTGCGGTGATTTTAGGGTACTCAACTTCACTGGAAAAAATATTCAATATTGGAGGAAACTATAAGATTGTACATAGAAGAGTTTGTAAGAGATTGACTTCTATCAAGCTTAGTAACTGTGCTGCCTGACAGTTTAAAAATTTAGAGAAAATGAGAAATGATGGTCTATTAATGATCATGTGGAAAACAGCAATTTTAAAGTTGGCAAGGGAGGTAATCCAACCCTTGAAAAGTGGTCCTCTGACATACCAACATTCATCATAGAGGTGCTTATTATCAATCTCCACTGTTTGGAGATTAGAGGACTGCAATGTTCACATTTTGATATTACAAGATTCCAGTTATATGTCTAAAAGTTTTAATTTTCTTTAATTTGTTGTGAGAAAATTGTGATATTTGTTTATGTGATTTTTATTTTAAAATTTAGACCAAAAAGGAATACTTGTGCTTATATAAGAATATGAAAGAAATAACTTGAAGGCTTATAATTTTATTTTCTTTGTGAAATAAGAAATAGGTATGTTCTGCTCTAAAATCCATTTTTTTGTTTGTGCATGTATATGTAATTATTTTTATTTTTCTGATTGTGCTTTAGCAATGTTTTTATTTTTATTATTTTGTGAAAAGTTTCACTGGCTCGCAAAAAGTCATGCTGCAACAATTGTAATGAAAATTGTATAGATTTTGTTTCAAGCATTTTCTGTTATGTTCTTGTTTATAATGGTAAACTCTGTATATCTAGTTAAATGACACAACCATTTCAGTTTATTGAATGTTATTTTATTTCAAAATGAATTTTCATGAGCAGCTGTTAAGTTGAACAATTGTGAGCAAACTTTAGACTACATGAAAAAATGAATGTATTTGTTCAAGAACTATCAAGGCTTGTATTTCTAAAAATATCAGGGCTTTTTTTGAGTTCTGGTTTTTTGGTCTTGAGTTGGCACAAAAGTAAGTTTTAAATTGGCGAGATTTTTTTTTTTGTTGGGAAAGGATTAACTTGTTTGATAAGTTAGATTATGGACCCTCATATCGGCTTTTTACAAAATTCACAATAAAACATAGAATGTGCTACCTGATTGATTTTCTGGTTTTGCTAACAGTAATAAAATCCTTTCGTCATGACTAAGTTTCCTTATAATTCACTGCCTATTTCAAGTACTGTTATAGCAATAAAAAACTAAACATCGTAGACAGTTATAACTATTCAAGTGTTATAATCAAAAAGGGAATTACCTAATCGCTACTATTCCAAACAACATTCAACTGTGAGCGTTGAAATAATTTTTTTTTTTTTTTTTAACCCTGTGCTTTTTTACATATTATTCCATAAATTTGCCTGTAATACAGGTTGATAAATTGATGAGGCTTGCACAGGAACTCTCAATGAAAGGAAAACTTCTTGTTACATACGAAATGTTATGGATATGGACACAGAAGTAGATATTATCAATTTTTGCAATTTTATTTTAACATCTTAGGACACTTGATTCTTATCAGAAATGAGGTGTGTATGTTGTTAACAAGCATATTTCTGTTATATTCAATTTTACTGTTTTGTCCCTATTATTATGTGTTTTAACAGCTTTTCACATGTAAACTTTGTTTTAAATTTTGTTTCTGGATTGAAATAGAAAAAAATTGTCTGCACTTAATACATTTTTCTTTTTGGTAGTGCCATTGTATTTGCATGTAATAACAGTAAACTGCATGTCAAAAAGTGCTCTGCCTATATTTATTTTTTGGAGCAAGAACTGCATTCAAATTCATATGATTGATTTACTTTTTTTTCTTTTTCCTTTCTTCATATTTTTATTTTCACGCATTTGATTAAAAAAACATCTGCAGTTTTTCCTATATCATTTTTGTATAATAAAGATACACGTTTAGACCAGATATGGCACTGTTTGGTGTGAATTCTGTGTGTCCCACTTAAACTCAAGCATGAAATAGCAAGTGTTCCAAGCTGGGTAAATGCACTTGTGCTCAGCATCTTGAGTATATAGGGTCATGGTTTATCAGAGATGTTGGCGCCCTGTTAGTGTTAATATTGAGTAAAAACTCTGACCGTTTCCTTAGATCTAGTTCTATACCTCCGGTGTCTCTGGCAAAGGGCAGTCTGTTTGAAGACTGGCAACACTGTCTTTACTTATAACTGGAGAAAATGTAACTTTTCAACTTTATTCAAATTATTGAAATGCATAACATCTTGGTTGAGCTAGTGTCACTTTTTGTTGGGAAACACTGTCATCATATAAGAGAAATACCCTTAAGCATGGTGTAAAAGAACAGTCAATCTACACCTCCTGCTCCGTAATGGGTCCACAGCTAGATTTCTGTTATCATGGTGATCCAAGAGCTACATGTTAAGGGTGACAGCAGTCTGATTTCTGTTCTTTCCATGACACACTTGGCTAACACATGTCATATGCGTGTTCGAAAAGATTGCCAGGAAAGTTTCATTAACTGTTAAACTGAAAAGTTTGAAAATTATTCGCTTTTAAAGATGCCTATCTGTAACTGTTTTGCTGTACATTTCTTCAAGGGCTAATTCAGGTTATTTTTGTTAATTTGGCACTTTTGTGTCAAATACATTTCATTTTTAATGTTGTTGTTTTTGCTAAGCATCTGAAACTAGTCAATAACAATATTTTAAGCCATTGATTCATTGTATACTAATGCCTTTTCTGATGCGCATGTTTTATTTAAGGAGTTATTCTTAACAAAATTAATTATTTTTTTTATTTAGTAAATTTATTGTTGGTGTTTAATAAAACTCAAGGCTATTTCTCTTTGGGATACAGGTCCAAACTATAAAAAAACTTTTGGGGAACTGGCTTGAAATCCTGAAATCTGTTAATAACCATCCCTATATCAAGGCACACTCAAGCAGGTAATTTCAAGGCTATATCTCTGGGCTACGGGTCCAAACTGAAAAGTTTTGGGAACTGGCTAGAAATCTGTTACATGTAGTTACCTGTCCTGTATCAACACACACTCAGGTAATTTTTGGTATGAAATGGCTTCTTGCAGAATGTTTCAAGCATAGTCATTCTCTTTACTAAGTATTAGAGGAAAATTGGTTTTCCAAGGAAGTAAAAAACTTAACATTTTAATTTTTTTTCATGCTACATGAACCTACTGCTGGAGAACAAATAAATAGTAAACTATATGTGAGCATGAGGCTAAACATTAACCAGTAGCCATTTATTTAAATCCTGAATGGCTCCAACATGTGAGTCCATCAATCACATCGGTGGTTTTTACGAGGTTTCCTTCCAAATTTGAAATGGAAAATTTATTGTCCTGGAAATAAGTGAAATACTCTTGAGAAGGAAGTTAAGCCTCAAATCAACCAAAAAAGCAAACAAACCTGCAAATATTTAGAGAGATTTGGATTGTTCAAGTTTTCCTTATAGCTCATAATAACCTTCATGTTCATGAACGTGTTCATGGGAACAATGCTGTGTAAAGTACTTACTGAGAAATGTATAGTAAATGTAGTACATTACCTTGTTCCCAATTAAAATCAATATGGTTTTCTGTGAAGAGCTTGAAGTCTGTTTAGTTTCATTATGTTTATTGATCATTTTTGGGTTGTAACCTACCATAAACTGAAGGCCTTTTGTTTGAATTTGTTAACCCAGAAAACGATTCAGATAACCAAAAAATCAATATTGAATTTAGGCCTATGTAAAATGTATTTCTGCTTACCCATATTTGTCTTGAAATATAGAAATAAAACCTGAATTTGTCAAATTAATCTGATTCCAATTAAACAAATTTTGCTAATGATTTTCATATTACTTTTATTTTGTCATTGTTGTGTTGTTATTGGATCTCGTGGAATTCTGTAAATTTGCGATTAAAGTTTACTGCTGATTCATTTATCTGTATGAAAATATTAAAATGGACATTGTCTCCTGAAAATGCAAGGGAGTTAATTCAGCTTTGGTTATAACTTATAATCAGATTGTCCTTAACCCATTCTATGGTTGATTTTAATGACTTTTTTGCCCACCACCGCTATGGTAGAGGGGGTTAAAAAGATTTTTGTCAATGTGCTATATCTTCCAGCCTTAAAGGTAACAGATGAGATTGAATTTCACAAAACTCCATACAACAAAATGGCCAACATTGCATTTTTTTTTTTACAATATTCATGTCTGTTGTGAACACAATGACCCTGTAACAAATTTCACGGATTAACTTGATATATAGCCTCCTCCTGTAAAAAAACAGCTGATATAATAGAATTTCGCCAAATTCTGTATACCAAAATGGCTACCATTGCCTAATTTTTCATTATTCATGCCCTCATATGTTATGTACATGATAGCTCTGCAACAAATTTACAGATTAACTTGAAATATAGCCTCTCATAACTTGAAATATAGCCTCCTCCAAGAACGACATCAGATGGGATGGTATATCACTAAATTACATAAAACACAATGACTGCCATTGCACAATTTCGCAATATTCAAGCCTCTATGTGTTATGAATATAATAATTTGAGAACAAATTCCATATTAACTTGAAACTTGTATTGTAGCTTCTTCACATTAACACAAATAATGGGATTGCAGCCATAGGATAATTTTACAATATTTATGCATGTATGTAAATGTTATGAACACAATAGCTCTGTCACAAACCAATGATTTTCAGCCAAACGTTAATATTTTCATTATATATTTAGTATTTATAACTGAATAAGCAATGCCATTAATTAACCAATTTAAAATCCGGAAGTGACGTCATTGTTCACAGAGAAAGGACCAAGGTGGGTCTATCGCCTAGTTGTGTATGTCCACTACCGTCTGAACTGCTGTGTGTTATCTGAAAACGAAAGTGCATTTTCTGTCCAACGAAACCAGAAACAGCAGCATGTGTACAGTTTGCACACTGGTATATCGACTGCATATCAATATTATTGGCTATAGCTAGTAGTCCACAGAACACATAACAAAACCATGTTATTTCAATGACTTGCTCAGAATCGTATACATCAAATTGACATAGTGTGTCTGGCTTGATAGACCTCATCATCCGAACACATGTTATCTATATTTCTAAGAGCAATCACACTGGCACAGGGATCTAGATTAATAAAAATCGAAAAATCATCAGATGTTCTAGATAACTCCCAGACAAGTTTCTTAATAAACCTTAATCTCAAGTTGTGTTATGGGTAGCCTACAGACATCTCGAGAGATAAAAATATTGTTCAAATGTTGCATATAGACTGCTAGGGAGATACCCCGAGACATTTCACTGCGTGTTTGTGTTTTGGCTTAGACTCATGCTGGATTTCTATTGGCAGGTGGCAAAATGGTGGAACCCTAGCCAGCCTAAGTATCAGTGATGCTCTACATGTATTGCACAATAGCCATGCGTATTTGTTATGATAGTTCTTTTCAAACATCTTCAGACTCCAGCACTTGATTAAAACCGCCGCCTTCATACAACCATGACTTGCGTTACAAACTTAGAAATAGAATGACAGGTTTAAGTGAAAGGACTTGAAATATAGCCTATTAATTTGCATCATTTGCAAATCTTGAGACGAGTTTTCATAGCCTTAAGGTGCATTTTTACGATATGATTTGTAGTTACTTCAGGGGATTCCCCACATTTGTGGCATTTTGATTGGTTAAGATAAAAGAACAAAGCCATCGACCAATAAACACTTTCTTATCTTTCCTCCATAGACTGAAAAACCTGAGTTAATTAGAGTCTACAACAGCTAGCCTACTTTCTGATGATCTCTCTTTACCACACCCAATCAGATTGGAGCTTTCTTAGAAAAAGAAAGAGGCGGTCTAAACACAGGGTGGCAAATATACTATACATGTTATATATACACGCACGATCTTAATTCGAATAACGAGTCTTGACATAATCACGGACACGTTGACAGTGGCGCCTAGCACAATGTATATAGGGCTAATTCCTCCGTCTTAGCCCTACGTCCCGCCTATCTCAACCCATGCATGGTGAAGGTTGAAAATTGATCCGCCGCTATGGCCGGCCTCTCAAAACATATATCCGATTTTTCTCAGATTTTTTTTGGATAGCAAAATCGCAATAATCAAACTCCTTCTTTCTTTTCTGACGTTTAAATAGAGTTTTTAGCCCACAGTCATTCTGACTGTGGGCTATTCTCATCACTCTCCTTGGTCCG
>JAVFBW010128032.1:0-14078 GCA_034783835.1 Mopalia ciliata
AATGTGACGTCTTTAAAATATGATTAAAATCCCAACTTCAACTTTTGAACTTTTTTCAACTTTAATGCTTTATAAGTTTTGAGATTAAAATAGGAAAGTGAGTTTAATAACTGCGCATTAAAGTACATAAATGGGGCTATAATCTTAAATATACTATGGTATGAAGTTTTCTTTCATATGACTCTTGAAAACATCACTTTTGCTAACTTTGAAAGGAAATGATGTCACATCTATTAATCTCAGGCAAAACACGCTACCGGATTCGTACTGGTGAAATAAATCTGTGTTTAACGATATACGTCAAAAACCGGAAGTCCAAAAATAGTGGTCACATGATTTATTTTAGCTACCATATATATGATACCAATGATGTGATTGAAACAACTTTTTCAAACTAAGCCTCACTGTCTATAGGTTATAAGCCTATTAATTTCAGAGCTATTCACTCACTTGTCTTTAAGCCGTTACTCAAATTTTTAAAAGAGAGAAAATCAAAATGGCAACAAATGATGTCAGACTTTAGTGCTACAAATTTTCATGAACATTTGTTTGTACACATAGTGATGAATAAAAAAGTTTTATTATAGTTTTTCCACTGTTTTAAACAGCCACCTTTAGCCCAGCCCACAAATAAATTTATGCCTGTTGCTCGAAAGGCTAGTAGTCACTAACTCCAGATTAAATTACTAATAGTGGATTGGATGAAAGTTATTGCTATTGGTTGGGTCAGGAAAGCATCAATGGGGTGTAACTTTGTTAACTGTGTTTTGACTACTATTTAACCAGGTAAAGTATAGTTGCAACTACAATTAAAGATAAGTAATTCATTTCGACTCAAAGCTATGGTTTATTGATTGTATTATTGAATCAGGAGTGATGATGGTTTGATCAGTTAACAGAAATGTTGAGTCAAAAGGAATTCATTATCTCTCTATAGAGTTATAAGACGTTAAACACTGATCAAACAAACAAACAAACAATTTTTCAATGTTTAATATAAATTATTTCCATGTTTGAATGTTTCTTTCCTGTTTATATTTCAGGGCTCTTTTTACCTATGAGGGTCACACTGATGTACTTAAAGTTGTTGGTACAGGAGGTAGGTTCTCCTTTGATCAGGCTGCTTTAATAGTATTTGTTAAATATGTATGTGCATAAATGGAGAAAGGATTGGTGTGTGACAAAATGCTGATCTCTTCAATTGATGAGTGTCAACAGTTTATATTTCAGCATTTTTAGCATGAGCAAAATTAACCTTCCACATAACATGATGTGGCTCTGGGGTTGTTTTTTATTTATGAGGTTTCCTCTCGGTTTTCCACCATAATACGACAAAAAGCAGTGTGAAGTGACCAATCCATCATCATAAAAGTGAAATATCATTGAGTACGATGTGAAACGCCAATGAAACAAGCAGGCTGAAATGTGGTGTGACATGCAATCACACAAAGTGATTCTGTAGGTTGTAAAACAAAAAGCTAACTAAGAAGCATACTGCAGACTAGAGAACATTTGTCACTGTTTCATCAGGGCCAATATATTACTCCAAAGGCAAACATGACAACTTGTCAATGGAGGTGTCTGTTTGTCTTATTTGGTTTTGGGGACAAACTTCATTTCACTGGGCTGTTCAAGGATAGCAAATGATTACTTACCCCCCTTTGTTTGCTAGCTCTAGAGGCTTGTACTGATTTGCTGTGATGTGTATAGGTGTGCCGAAAGTTGGTCTTTTCAAGCGTAATTGTCAGATAAGCATCATCAGTATGATAGCAATACGATTTGGAATCTATAATCCCGAGAAAAAAAAACCTTTTTAGAAAGTTCAACAATTCATGATTCTTAAATGAATTTTGACATCTTTTTGAGTTTATAGAAACTCTTGTCCAAGATCTGTATGGTTTAAGAAGATCTCAATCTCAAAGGTATGACAATAGCGTGAGTGTTACATGACGATTTTTGTTTGTGCTTCAGATGGTGGTATTGAGGAGATGGTGGATGATTTCAACAGTGGAAGTATCATGTACGCTTTCTGTAAAGTGTTAGACCCAAACACAAACCTCCCAAAATTTGTTCTCATTAACTGGGTGAGTTCATTATCAAAATGAGTTCTAGTCTATTTAACTGGGTGAGTTCATTGTCACTTAGACAAAACAAATTGCGGATTCAACTGATTTATTGTGTCTATTTATTTATCCTTCTACATCCTTATATATCAACAAACTATTAGAATTTAATTCTCTTCAAGATTTTGTCTATTTTATCCCATTATGGTGCCAGCACAGATTTTTGATTTTACACCGTAATCAGGCAAGGAACAGTGTGAAGTGGACAATCCGACGTCATATAAATGAAATACCCTTTCAAACCCCAATCAAACAACAAACAAACCTAGTTATTTGGTGTCCATTGGTTGCAGCCCTCTGGCCAAGGGGAGCTTGTTTTGAGAGCAGCAATTCTGTGTTTGCTTAGCATTGGAGGAAATTAAGTTTCCAGCTTTATCAAAACACTATAAATATGGTGGTGTATGTGTCAATTATTTTTGGAATACACCACTGTCATATAAGTCAAATACCCTTGGGCAGGGCATAAAACACCAATCAATCGCATGGTGACAAAACATCTTGATGAAATCAAAATGAGTGGTTATCTATTGAACTCACTCAGTTCATTATCACATAATTGAATGACATAAACCATGTTTTCTACTGTTTCATTCAGTCTCAAAGGTGGTCAAATAAGCTTTAGTTATTCAGCTACTTTCTTAATCACCTTACATGTACATCTCTCTCCTGTATTATTTCTAGTTAGGTTTAGTTTTTCTAGAGTTTGTCTAAATGTTGGTGACCTACACTGTGACACTGTCATGTAAACAGTATTCAAAACAACATTAAACTTTGAAGCAAATTATTTCATTTTTCTTTAAAAATTTCTAGTGTGATAATCATTGTATCTTTAAGAACTTTTAAACTTTTTAGTGTTTTATATGATTGGTTTTTTTTTTTATTGGTTTGTAGCAAGGGGAGGGTGCCCAGGAATCTTTAAAGTTTAAACGTGCTAATCACCTCAGGGATGTACAAGGTTTCTTCAAGGTATGGTCTTAGCTTCAGCTCCTGCACAAATTTCATATTTGAGATTCCTAATGTTTAAGGAGTAATTGTCTTCTGTGAATTAGGTTGGGGTTTGGCAAATAAATTGAGGATATTGCACTGTGAAATTGGATGGGTGAAATAGATAACCCATGATAGGCATAGCGTCTAGTAGTTAATCTTTTTTTTCATTGCTTGAGCAATGTTTATGGTATTAAAACTTACCTGTGTAATATTCTGTTTATTATTTATATCAACTATAAAACCAAAACCCATAATTACACAATTTCTGGATAACTGGTTCAAAACTTAAACCAAAACCAATGTCAAATTCCCCGATCAGCTGTTATCTTGCAAATGTCAGAATGGAACTGTAATCTTTTGATTATCTTATGCTAATGAAATGAAATGAAATGAAACCATATCTAATCAATGTTGTATGCAGTAAAAAGATTAAAATTCTTTGTGTTTGGTGCAATACAGTCTACACCGAAGTACTCTATTTAATCTATCAAACGTCACTCAAAAAAGTACTGTAGTGCATAGGGTCAAAGTTCCGAGAGTAATAACAAAAAGTGTTATTACACTGCAGTGAAATATCACTTTTATGCATGAAGAAAATCCTGATATTTCATTGGTATATAAACAATAAAACCCTTTAACAACAGTATATGATGTTAATAAACTAGGTTTGCATCAAGACAACTCTTAATATTGACTGCTGTAATCTGATGGTACAGTGCTGCTAAATGAAGGGTTATATGTATTGGAATGATGTCAGATGTATGTATGTATGGGTTTGATTTTAGGGTATTCACATCACTATCAATGCTAGAACAGAAGATGATGTGGATGTTGATGATATCTTAAAGAAAGTGGCCAAGTCTTCAGGTAGTAATTACAGTATTCATAAAGAGAAGGCTCGGCCCGTTCCTGCACCAGCACCTGTTGTAAGTAGATCACAAACAACTCTCCAGATTTTGAAAGCATGTAGGTGTAAACAAACAAACAAGATAAGGATCTTTTATCATCTGTGGGTTCACAGTTTGTGTCTATGGCTGTTGAGCATATGACTATTGGGCGTTACATGTATCTCCCTTGAAAAGTCTTGTGGGTAAGAGTCGTAAAAAGGTACTTGATTCACTACAACTGTGAGAATTCTACCCCAGAGATTATTGTATCCTTATACTATTTCTGACATGATGATAACACATATGAGTGAAATTACTCTAACCCATTTTTTTCTTTATTGTTAGGCTTACATGTTTTTGGCAATGGATGGGAATGTATACTACAATTAATAATAGTGTTTTCATTATTTTGGGATAAAACAGTTTGAACAGATTCTAGTTTGAAAATTGTCAGTAAATGGTCTTTAATTAAAAAAATGGCAGATCTGTTGTTGTCAATGAATTTTACAATTATGGTTAATAAATATGGATGAATTGTTTGTTTTGTTAAGGGATCAGTGTACCAAAAAACTGCTGCACAGAGGGAGATAAATGCACAAAAAAGAGACAATTTTTGGGCACAAACTGAGGTGAGTGTCATTTTGTTTTTGGTGTCATTTTTAATGCATTTTGTAATACACCAAGTGAAAAAAAAAGAGAAAGAAAAAAAAGATTCAAATAAACAAGCTATCGTGATCTGGGGTTATTGACTCCATCTGTTGTTTATGTACATTTAGTAGAGCATCTCAATAGTTGTATTGTACAAATGTAGGCAACATTTTGAGGTTACCTTTATAACATGGGGTGTTACAACCTTCTTTATGTTACTAGGCAGATGAAAAGATACGTCAACAAGAAGATAGGAAGAAAGTGAAAGAAGAACAAATGAAGTCAGACAAAGAAAGGAAAGAGAGGGAGGTTAGGGGTTACTATTATTACTTTCATATTTAATTCAATGATGATACAGATTACAGATAATAATTAGGGATGTAACGATACACCGATGTATCGTTGTATCGCGATATCTTTGCCGACGATACGATACAATATTTTATAGCCCTGTATCGCGATACCACATTATTAGTTTTTTATATACTTATTTTAATCCTCTAACAACTTTATTTCACAAAACTTAACTTATATAATGCCGCGGATGAACGCTGTAGTGAATCTGAATAAGCAAGGGACTGATGTAGCTATTTTTAGAACTGGAAAGGCTTCCACAACGTACTGTTTCTTAACTGTGTGTTGATTGGCTGTGACAGCCAAGAGTTCTGACATATGGGCCAATTGAAGACTCTGTATTATGAGCATTCGGCTAGTGTGGAGACAATGGCTGAACGACGAGCAAGAATTTAACTCTGCATTAAAAAATTTAATTTAATTATTAAACAACCGCACATTTCATAAATTAATATGCCTGATTAAGCCATACAGCGACTATGGAACTACAGTGGGCCTGTAATCGGCAGTGTGGCTTTGGGGTTTACATTTCAGAATTGTTTGTCACATAGGCCTATGAGAAGTGTTTCCTCATATACTTTCCAACTCTGAATCAAGAATGTACACTATCGCGGGGCCAAAATCGAGATACGTATCGTATCGTGGCAAGGGTGTATGGTTACATCCCCATTAGTTTATTACAAAAACACAAGGCAGAAAATATAACTACTATAAATATTAATATATAAACATATTGTTCGCTAAAAACATGTTCAAGCAACCATCACAGAACTTCCATCATACTTTTCAATTCAATTCAATGTTTTAATTTATTGGATGACTTCATTGTATAAAGTATGGCAAAATAGAGTCACAGCTTTATATATACAAATATATAATTGTTAAGGTTTATGCATTAACTGTGACCAATACAGGACATCACAAACAAATCTGCTTCCTGTTTCCCCTTAGCTCTGCGAACACCAGGGCAACCTCTTTTCTGGCCTCTTACAATCGAGCAAGGAAGCCGAGGGAGTGTTCTGCAGGGCCATGGCCCACCCACTCCCTCACAGGGCTGTAGTACCAGTAGATAGTTATTTAATGATACTGCCATGTACAATGACTGTTTAATGTAAGAACTAGAAAAATAATGTTTACTCCTGAACTAGACAGAATAACAAAATAGAGCACATGTATGAAGTCAATGTGACCTGTACTAATCTTAATTCTGTCTAATTATTCCAAACTAATATTACAGCAATCTCCTGAAGGACTGAGTTGGCCAGGCAACAGTATATTACAATAATCAGTGGGAAAGGAAAATGAAATTCTGATGCATTAAAATTGCCACAGTTAATGCATTTCGCCATCCTTAACAATTTGGCTCTGTCAGGAAACGACCAAGTCAAAGGCAGCTGCATTGTCATGCATTGATAGGGAAATATCAGAGATGACACTTTCCATTCCTTTGTTCTTCAACATAATGATTAGGATTTATGGTTGTCTTGGGAAACGGAAACGTGTTAGTGTGGACACAGAATTCCTGGCGGTGTCGTTACAGGAGTGACAGGCAGACCCCAGGCCACAAACACCTTAGAGAAATCCATTTGAAGAGGCATGAGAGCTGCTGCACACAAGAGACCTCCCCCCTCCCCCTCTCTCTCCTCCACGATAACAAAGGGATGATTAGCTCTGGATGTAACACACTCAACACAAATCCCACTCAGCTCTTATATAACATCATATATGTATCTAATTAATAAATAGTCTAAGATATGTTGTGCAAATTAATATGTATTGATTACATTTGACATAGTAACTAAAAAAATGTAACAAGACATTTCTACAAATGACCATATTTCAAATTGAAATCGGTAAACAGTTTCTTTTTAATTTCTCAACACCAACTCCTACATGTATATCCTCAATATTTTTTTCAAGAACAATACTTATTAAGCATTTCATGATGATTTCATCGGAAACAATACTCCAAGGCTCACCCTACCCCCCCACTCTCCCATTTTTAACCCAAACTCCAAACGAATGCTGACAGCGAAATTCCAATTCATAGCCAGCACGATGCAGAGAAAGAAGCGACAAGTTGAAATATTCATTAGCTGTGAAGCAATGAGCAACTGGCATTTCTGCAGGGTATGCAATCTGAGGTTATTTGAAAACAAAGGACAGAGAAATTCTGGTCTCAAAGGAATTGAGAATCCACGTTTTAAACCCACACTCATTAAGCAAGGACTACATGGTGAAAAATGACTCAGTGTCAGCTGCAACAAGGAGAATATTTTTCTGTTTTATCTTTTTACTTTCAATTGTTTAAATCTGACCAAAACACAGTATTCCTACACCCATTATGACTGGGTTTTACATATGTTGTTGTTAATATTACCATCGGTAAGGTAAATGCCTTACAGATTTTGTCATCTTTTCTTCAGCATTGAACAAATAGTTTTCACAGTTTTCAATGATGCCGCCTGTATTAATATTTTGTTAATAATTGCTTCAAACATAAAGCTGTAAAAGTGAAGTGCAGCTTAGTGTTCCATTTCAGTCATATTAAGCTTAAAATCCCAAATTTCTCAAATGTACCCTAGCAAAGCTGGACAAGTAAAGTTGAACCGCCTTGGAAAACACAGAACCATACATATTATTCGATTGAAATCACATATTTTGGGGAGAAATTTTGGGAGGAAGCGCCCTAATCGGGTATTAGGAGAGAAATTTGTAATCTTGCATGATGTGTTTATGAGAAATTGGACACTTTATCCAGGTGTGAGTATAATAACACACATCGACAATAAACGAATTCCATTCCTGATATGTTTGCAGTTATCAGCCAATATTATACAAAATTCTCTTCTAGTACAACTTTGGTTGGTTTTTTACGCCGCAAGGAAATATTGCTCAAGTGACAGTGTGCTAGCCCAATGTGTAAACAAAACCATCATATGTCTATGTGTCACTCAGACTGACAACATGTAATGACCTGATCATACTAGAGAAAAATAGCGTCCAAAACATCAGGTACTAATAACAAAAACTATGAAATAGAGCACCACAAATTGGCTGAGAATTTCACTATAGCTTATAGGACACCAATGTACAGGATGACACCACCAACAGATCTTTGTGCACAAAAACACCATTATTAGGACATATAAGAAAATAGATAAATTAAATAACTGTCTAAGATAATAGCCTTAATGATGAATCAGCTGCTAAAAGAATTTCCTGTTGATATTAAAATGTATATAGACATGAGACAAGGTTTAAACTACTTACCAAAAGACAGCAATCTAAAATCCAAACAATCGGCACTACTTATCCAACTTAACATGGCTGTCCTTTACAACACTATCTATGAGGGACACAAGGTGATGGTCATTTACTCAAAATAATCCAGTGATATACAGGCATAACAAATATATGTAACTGTATACCTGTATGATCCTACAGCTAACTGGCAGTCCTCCAGATCAGATGCTTTGATCTAGCTCTGAACTCTGGCCATGGTCACATGTGATCATAAAGTCCACCATGTTATTTCTGTGACAAACACTATGAAAGTTAAACCTATTCTGAGGTTTAACAGCTTGAAGTGTGTCAGCTAGACTATAGGCATTAACAGCCCAGTAATCCCCCAGTCATTGTGATCTGAACACACAAACTGTTGCCCATTGGCTTCTCACAGCAGGCATATAGCCCTCAGTCAACTTAACCATGTGGGCCATAAACCCCCATACATGCCCAGGCCCATAGCCAATGAAAAAGCCTGTAGTTGTAATTCCAAGACAGCCATTGGGCTATGTGGACATTGTCACTGATAAGGATGCCATCAATTATCAGCTCATGTTTTCCTTTCACACTAAGAGTTTTGCCTGAAGCAACTCCATTATTTCCACATTAAGTCCATATTGAAGTACTAACTAGAAATGGTTACACTTCACTGGGACTTGAGACATATGGGATAATTTAAAAGATATTAATACATGGTGGTATAAGAGGATTACCAAGAAAGACCCACAAAAAATGTTTATGCAACAATTTTGAGCATAAATACTGTAAATACTTTTGTTCTTTTAAGTAACCTTCTAAAATACCCTTACCTAAAAGCGTACATGTAAAAACTTTATAAGCGTAGGTTTTATTTTAAATTGACTCATCAAAATATATAAATATATTTTAATTGAATTCATATTATATTCCCCACAATGTATTAGTTGATACTGCTTTGGAAAAACCCTGAATTATTATAATACCAGTATATTATTAGTATGGGGTGATATCAGATTATATATGTATCAATTGCTGTGATGATTTCCCACATACATGATGTATATGTAACAGAATTAAAGCTTTCTGCAGAGTCTTGATGCAGGACTGTCAACATTAGGGAACAAACACAAATATACAATACATTGTACCTGGTGTTATCTTTGGCATCTGACATAAGGTTTGCCACCATGAAAATAGACAAATAAATATCCATCAGTAAACACTGAGAAGCAAAAAAGACACCTCACTGAATAAATGAAATATGTGTATTTCAAGATAGAAATATCCAATATTCCAAGGCTTTTATTGAACATACACTATACATGTACTGTTCATCAAACAAAAACATTCCCTCCATAGCATTGAAAACTGGTAATTCTTTAAGATAGTAACTGATACTGGGATGAATCATCAATAACTAATATGACCACCAGTAACAGATTGCAAGAAATGTATATCATCTTCCTTCACAGTGGTCAAATTTCACCTCAAATGACAGCCATGGTAATAGATATTGAAGGGCAATAACTCTTGTTCCAGCCCAGTAAACATTCTGACATAGCCTGGTCATATTACTCAATGTGGTTAATATCAACTTGGACACAAATTATTTTCTAAGCTGAATAATTAAATTTGAGCTGGCAGATTTCTTTAAAAGAAAAAATGTGCAAATCTGTTGCAGCATCCATTTTCAAGTGATGACTAAACACCAGATTCCTCATATTGCCAGTATTTATGTCTGGCCAACTATTGGAGGCACAGTCACACTACAAGGTTTTTGCTCAGGCATGTACTGAGTGAGGGGTTCATAGACCGCCAGATATTGAGTTTTTAGCTCAAAATTTTGGTCAATTTTTTTTTGTGTAACATAGAATTTTTTTCATTACTTAATGGCCAATTATTTATTTTGATCATACTTGAACATTAAAAATGCATTAAAATGATGTCTCAAATTGAGTTTTTTTCTCCAGCTAAACATGAGGCCCCTTTTTGTTTCTTATCATTTTCAAATTCTCCTTAAAAGATTCTCTGCAAAACTTTCACTTTTCAAGCATTGACAAACGCTTGCATTTGTTGGAATGTTCTACATAATTCCCTCAAAATATCCCCCCCAAAAAAAGAAAAAAAAAGTTGTTTTGAAAATATTTTTGAACTGAAAACCGCTTTAAAAACATCGTTACCAGTTTTTACCTGGGTGGTATCACAGGTGATTCAGACTTTAGTATACAGCATCTGTGGGCTGTCACTTGTCATTAAAGTAAAACAACATCCAGATTACACTATAACTCCCCTTAACACCCACTGATAAGGGGACTAATTGGCTAACAATCTCTAACTGCCCAGGGGATCTTAAAAGGGTAACAAAGGATTTAAAGTGATAAGGGCTAAATGTCAAAAAAAAAAGTGGGCAGGCTAAGAGCTTTTTAATCTGAAATACAATCAAGGTGCACACTTTTGGTTGAAAGTGAAGTTGAACCATTGTCCAAACAGTTTGACCTCTAATTTAGATTATTTGACCTCTAAGTCATCTCTTTGATTTGAAGTTTGTTTTATAGTTTCATAGCTTGGTCAAGGCAGACATTGAAGGGCCACTATCACTGTCTAGTCTACAGAAAACAGACAAGCTAAACTGTAGCCATCCACACCTTATAAAACAAGATATCCCCAAGACACTGAGACACAATCTAAGTTTGGAGAAGCCAGGCCTCAAAGACCTGCTAATCAGTGTCAGACATACTAGAAACAGAAACATTACAAGGAGCTGTCAACTCCAAACTAAAGGTACAGGGTGTAAACTTTAATCAGGGCTGAGCTGTCTGCTAATCAAACAAAACTGACATTTTCATCCTTCTTGCACACTTTGTCCACACTCTTCCGAAAGGGGGGTATTATTATGCCTGTACATTCACATGTAACACTAGCTTTTGTTAGAATGATGACAGATCTGTGATGTTTATCTTTAGCTTAAATATTATAACTGACATGTTGATCAGAAGTAACCACATAACAACTAACTTCAAAACATTTAATTCCTCACAAGATTATGGTTGGTTTCAGTAACACTTAACACTGAAGCCAAAGCAAAGGGGTTCTCTTTAAAGCTTGAATTTTGATAAAATACTTTTTTTAAGCGAAAAACAAAAATGTGTATGTCTAGTAAAAAATACTCTTCTTTTAAACATTGCTTCGGAATCATAGGATCTAGTAAGGTTTTTTTGTAGAATTTAGGTAAATTCATTTGAATTGTTGGTGGAAATAGCTATGTTTAAGGCAATTTAAGATACATTTATTTCAAGCATTAAGGTGCTCTCTTGTCTTTATTATCATTTATTTTAGACAATACATCTTGTGACATTAAAGATAACATGTTGGCTAACCGCCAGTAATGCAGAAATTGTCAGAAAAGCCAATCATGTAGCTAACTCGAAATTGGAGGGTACATGTATCACCTTTAGTGTAGTTATTTTAGGAAAATAATCTGTTAAGAATCAGTAAAAGTTTAAAATCTTTTATTCAACCTAAACATTCAGACCACACAAATAGATTCTCAATCAGATGCTGCTGAACTCTAAGTGCTTAAATCTTAAACTAACTTTTTTTTTGTTATCACCTTTTTTAAATGTCAGAAACTAATTAAAGTGTAAGAGCAGGGGTCCGGAGAAGATCATATATATTCACATGTGAACACTAAACTTAGCTAAAGAGAGACAATATGTCTTACAAGTTTCCAGAAAGACAGCTTTTTACAAGAAAATGAGTGTAGGATTCCTTACATGTATACCTGGTATACAAGAGGAAACCATAGTGAAAGGTTTGATGCAGCTTGAGGAAAATAAACAGGAAATGTCAACAAAGAGATAGCCTGAGTTTGTTAACATAAACACTCATGTCAAGAGAGAATCTTCACTGTGTGATGATGTAACCCAGCTCCACTTTTCCATCCTCTATCCCAGGTTCCACCTCTGACACCAGTTTACTCTATTTTTCCACATGGGTTCAAACTGCCAGTCCTTAAACCCTGTGGATTCAAATGGCTGGCTGGCTGAATCTATTTAAGTGTTGTATGTCATGTGAAAGGGTAATTCACTTATTAATGGTACTGTGTTACAAAATTAATTAATGGGAGTCTCGGAAATTGGGCAAACGAGTTAATTGAATACTTGCAAGGTGGTCCTATGGCGTTGCAACAATTGGGATAGGGGCACATTGAAATGAGGTCACAAACAAACATCATCTTCATGTATGAAGTGTTTCGCTATATAGTAAAATTAATCTTCCTCGATTGCAAAATAATAGTCTGGTTACCGATACTCCAAAACACCTGCTCTTAATAGTCAAAGGCCCTAAAAATCACATGAACATGGGGTGACGCATAAATATTCAAAATATAAATAAAAATGAAATAATGTTTTAAATAAGTACAAGGCCTTAAACCAATTATGAACATATGTTAGCTGAATTATCTATGAGATGGACATTTTTGTCATAAAATGTCCAACAATTGCCCTAACTTATTCCGAAAGAGATGTTTGTACTCAAAGAACAGTCAGATGTTTTGAAGGGTTAAAAAAATGTGTTCAAAAGGATATAAAAAATTGTTCCACACAGTATTTCTAAGTGTTGAAGCACCAACAATGTTAATGTACACTAACAGTTTCAAGTGGAACAATTTTATGTATGTCATTAAAGTGTGTCAATAGCTTTTGAAGTGTGCCACCTACTGTAAGTGGAAAATGTACACATTAACCCTTCAGACAGAGTTAATTCAAGAGCATATCAAATATCACTTATCAAAACATCACATTTTTTTGTTTTGTTGTTTGCTTATTGTTGACATTATTATAATCTTACACAAGACTTAGTTACATGTATGTTTGGAATGACATCTGTCTAAAACAATCAAATTTCATGTTCCAACTTTTTATTGGCGTTTGTAGAGTGTATGTTTGTTTATGAAATATTGTTGATTTGACTGTTTGTTTGATTACAAGTATTAAGATCATACTCATGATTAATTTACTTTAAAGTAAAATTTGCAATGGTCTACAAAACTGAAACCAGCAAAAAAAAAAAAAAAAAAATTACTGAGCAGCATTTTTCCTGAATTTGTCAGAGTGTGGGAACACAACATGGAGTAACTCAGGGCTCTGATGGTAACACCCCTACTTATAAGGGTTCAAGCCATCACAATCAAAACAATCTGATACATATTAAACAAAACTAAAATCTCTGTCAAGATCTGTAAATAAAAATGTTTTGTTTGCTTGATTGGTGTTTAATGTCGTACTAAGGGGTATTTCACTTATTTGACGATGAATTGTCCACTTCACACTGTACACATCCTTATTAGTAAATAAAAAATGTGATGAATTTGTGTGGACAATTTTGTGAATCTTCAAAGTAAAATATGAAGAAGACCTTTGAAAAGTTTTCTCAAATGCTTGAAACAAATTGAGTTGAATATACTGTGGATAAGAGTCCAGTTGTTCAAAGCTCTGTTAATAGCAGCCAGAAAGAACAGTTAGAAGACGTTGTGTCACAAAGAATTGGACTTCTTTATAACAGACATTTCTTGTAATATAACATCATCGAACGGACTGTTAATTAAACAGAGCTTTGATCAAATCCCTAGGATTTTCACTTTAAATTTAAATTTTAGAAAACAAAACATTTCAGAATAAACAGCTTATTGCACTTTGTCGATCAGTTCTCCGAGATTTTTAATAGATTGCAGATAGAAGTTTGGGACTTTCTTTTGATCGTGGATGGAGTTGCTAGCTTGGAAGTGCCGCGCCTCTTCTAGGGTGGAGAT
>JAVFBW010128043.1:0-14078 GCA_034783835.1 Mopalia ciliata
GTTTTGAGCACGTTCTCAGCGGAGTACAAAATCAATGAACATTCCAACTATTGAGAACGCTGTTGTGGAGCTCTTCTTTCAATGAAGGTAAAAATGCACTACGCTGGTTTTCTCGGCTGCTTCGAGGCGATTCAGTTTGTCACCGATAAAATGTTTTAACCATTATAAACGTCTAATTTTAAAAACGAATCGAAAAAGATTCGTTGAAATTCATTTGCAACCAACTTATTATTATAACTGAGCTGCGCACTTAATTTCATCTTGAGCATACTCAAGGTATTTTACAACCTAGGCCCCTGTTTTCGCTATGACTTGTCAAATGAAACCAACCTTCGAAGTCACATGTAGAGGTTTATTGTATAAAGTTTGTTAGATTGGGTTGTAGCGTCGTTCTCAAGGGTACTTATATGATGATCTACGGTGTATAATGGCGGATACAGGGTTGCTTTTTTTTTTACAATAACCATTGAAGCGAAGTCTACATTTTACATTATCTTGAGAAAGCTATATGGATCGCTAATGCGGTACTTCATAGTGTGACTTCAATTGCAAAATTGCAATAACTACCGTAAAGTTAAAAGTTTTTCAGAAATTAAGCGGACCCAATAGTAATGCGAGAAATTCCAACGCCGACCAGCTAGCTGTGAGCTTTCTTTGTTTTATCTTACAACCTGCAACTAGGCACAACGTGGCCGAATATCATCGATTATTCGCACAGTGAACACGTCCCGAATGTAATAAACACATTTTACGTTAAAGATAGATAGGAGATAACTCTAGTGTTTTTACCGTCAATTGTGCTTCGACGGTCGATGATGCATTACGATCTACATAAGAATGACATAAGAACTAAATTACAAAACACAACTAATGGTATTATCAGACTTATAAACTCCCAGGTTGCCTAATCTCATGTGAACATCATTTTGTTTGGAATTGATGCAAGTATGAGGGTGGCGAAGCTTGCGCATAGATATTGTGCCCTTACTGTGGTCAAATGATCAGCCAACAGTTTTCGTATTTGCTTGGTTGGTCAATTAAATTTCCAGATGACGTTAAGGAGTTACCGTAGAAAATACTATCAGTGATTTAGCTAAGTTGGTTTGTACTTGGTACCGGTACATTATTAATTATGAGAAGTTATAGGGCCATACTTCACAACAGCTTGGCTTGGTGTTTTCATTCAAAGCGAGAGACGCATTGTGGCACACCAAGCTACACCAAACTGTCGCAAGTTTAATTGCTTTTTTATGGAGCTTTGAATCAATTTGAAACCCCTATTAAACTTAACAAGAATTAATCTTTGCCAAGTTTAAGTCACCTTTTAAGTAAAAACGCAGGCGGTTGGAGGGAGCTTTATGTTGCCCTGGTGCTCTCAGAGATAAAGGGAAACAGGAAGCCGATCTGTATTGTGGTGTTTGTATTGCGTCCTGTTGTTTTCATCCTGTATTTGTCCCTCCTGTCTTTGTCTGTCTACAGAAAATGTTATTAACGGCATCACTCGGTACATTAAATTCACTGACTTACAACTGCATATTTTTGACATTGTACCAATCCAGCTGTCCTGAACGTTTCGTTGCACTTCTGTAGCTACTGGCCCCGGATTGAAACTTGTCACGGTCACGTTACTTTCTCCTAAAATCTCCGACAATTTGATTGTCTGCATAACCTGTCATGAGAAACATGTATTGCCCTTTAAGAGTATCATTTTTTATAAATATACATACAGGACACTTTGCTTGAACAGCCTTTTTAGAAAAACACCGATCTTCCACCAGTCCAGCTGAATTTAAGTTTTTTGTTATTACTAAATATGTGAGACAGTTTCGATTTATACAAAGTACAACTTTATAAAGTTGGCTATGTTAAAGATGCTCTCGATCTCTCTATGTGATTGGTCACCATTTTATGCCATTTAAACGATATTTTACTTGAATACTTTTACGTTGTCTCCACCAAGAGATGGAGGACACCACATTCTACATCACTGGCTGCAAACAGTAAGACAGTCTGTTAAATTCGTGTTTAGCGCCATGAGGCTATGTCACTCATATGTAGGCGTGTAATACCCTTTGATGCAGAAAATCAAACTCAAATACGCTGGCAACCAGCAAAGACCAGGTTAATACCCGAGGATCAAAGGATGTTATACCAAGATATCACAGCGTGTCTGCCTGCCTGTCATACACATTTCAACACCTTAAACTTAACTACTTGGTATGCTGTTATAATTAAGAAGAGTTTTGTACTTTATTAACATTGCTTTGCTGAAATCTGTAAATCGAAATTAAAAATTACAAACGATTTCGTAAAAGTAATACTGACCATAATTCTAACCTCCATATACACTGAGATAAATTTGCGTAACAAGTAACCTTAATTCTGTGTTAAACTAGTCTATTTAGTAACTCTATAGTGTGGGTGTTAAATGTTACTATTTGCTTTTTAGGTAGGCTTACAGCGCTAATATGTATCAAATATTGAAATGCTCCTATTGAACACCTTCATAATATTCTCCTTATTTTGGGATAACGTTTTCTTAGTTTGAACAGATTCTAAAATATGCGTCATACCAAAATAACGAAAATACTTTTAATCTTCACTCTCTAAAAGACACACCGCGGCCGTGGCTAAGTGGTAGCGAGTGCGCTTACTGAACTGAACAGTTCGATTTACCGTTCACGGGCGCGAGTCCGCCCTCGACCATCAGGTATATAAGCCGGTCAAATGTTGTGGTTCCGAAAATCGTGGGGGTGGTTTTTCCGAGGTTTCCTCCCGGTTTATCACCGTAATAAGTCCGTGTACAGTGTGAAGTGGAAAATCCGTCGTCATATAAGTGAAATACCCTTGGGTAGATAACCTGCTAATCCTCTATTTAAAATTCTCATTTTAATTTTAACCAGAATCCACCATTACTAAAAACGATGACAACCAACACGTCTATGAAAATCAATGAAAAGATGATCTATAAAATAATTATTTGTCATCTATTTGTAGCCAAATTGATTTGAGACTGGATGAGATTCCGACTAGCCGGAATTTATCTGCACTGAGTTAGAAAATAGTGTTATATCCGAATCTGATGTTCTGGAAGAGCTGGTATCGATTGATATTTCCAAATCAGTTGGTCCCGACGGAATAAGTCCAAAATTTATATTTAGTTAACAGTAAAATTATTTTATCTTTCTTTGAAAACAAGTTTGTATCGTATCGAATAGAAATTAGCCAATGTTATTCCAATATATAAATGTAGTGATCCCGAAAACGTTTCCAACTATTGACCATGGAGTACCTAGTTTCAGTTGCCTTAGCAAAGTTTTCGAAAGAATAGTTTTCAAAAAGTAGTTTTACATTCATAATAACGTATTTGCTACCCTATCAATATGGAGCTCTGCGCCTTGAACACAGTAACGCTTTGGTTTTAGTTTGTTTACCCGCCACACTTCTGCCCGTGATTGTATTAAATATATATCGTGTTCAAAAGAATTGTAAATATCGTCATTTAGCCGATTTTCGGGTGAGATATATAAACACGTGCCGCGTGAAACAACCGGATGTCCTGGTTCTGAACTCCAAAATGAAACCTTTAACACCCGTATAGAGAACCTAGATTGGAGGAATATGTCCTTAACACAGATTGGGTCGATCATGCCCTTAACCAATTAGTGGCCTCCCTTTCAGCTATTTATGATGAGATATATGCAGTATCTACATTCCAAATATTCCGTAAAAAAAACCGTGGATATCCTTCGGTACCCTCACTTCCATTCATCAAAATAATCGTCTGTAGAGACAGTACCTGAAGTCTGCATACAGCCTTAATCGACAAAAAATAGAAATATAGAAATAAGCTGAATGTTTTTATTCGATCTTCTAAAAAGGCATACTTTGAAAAAAAGTTAAACGATAACAATAGCGATATAAAAAGACACATTGAAAATTATAAATCAACTTATGGGTCGCAGTAACTGTTACAAAACTGCAGACGTTGGTGTTGGTGACCAGGAAATATCTAATTCACGGCGCATTTCCGATGGGTTCAATGACTACTTTGCATCAGTTGCACCAACTCTTGAATCTACAATCCCACAAACACACTCCAATTTACTGATTTTCCAGGAAAACTTTGTGTGGACGACTTCAAATTTTCCCTCGTCACTCCTGGGCTTGTCAATTCGACTACATGTATACTTACCTTTAAGTCGCCTGAACCTGGAATTGATCGAATCGCTTAATCAGACCCAAAACGTGTCTCACTGTTAATTCCCATCCTATTACCCATATTCTTAATTATCTTTTACTTCCGGGATTGTTCCAGAATTCCTCAAAAATGCTAAAATCACGCCTATCTACAATTCTGGCGATAAACACAACTTTGTAAACTACCGTCTAATTTCTGTATTGCCCAGCTTAAGCAAGACCCTTGTGAAACTGCTGATGGTGTGGTAGTGGACTTTCTGGAATCAAACAATATCCTCCCTAACGATCAGTATGGCTTTCGCCACACCACTCAACATTTCAGGCTACTACAGCGCTCCATTACCATCTTACCTCTGCTCGCGAAAACAAACTGTCAACCCTAACTAATTTTCTGGACTTTTCAAAAGCTTTTGATACGGTCAATCAGTCAATCTTACTCGCGAAATTAGACCATTATGGCATTCGATTCTCATCCAATGCTTGGTTTCGCAGTTATCTGTACAATCGGCGACAGGCG
This sequence comes from Mopalia ciliata, assembly GCA_034783835.1. NCBI lineage: Eukaryota > Metazoa > Mollusca > Polyplacophora > Chitonida > Mopaliidae > Mopalia > Mopalia ciliata. The sequence goes on from JAVFBW010128043.1 coordinate 4,718, forward strand.
GTGCAATATGGAATCTCATTATCTTCTTCTACCCTTATTACCCATGGAGTCCCCCAGGGCTCAATACTGGGACCACTCCTCTTTTCATTACATATTAATGACATCACAAGGTCATCTGGTCTTTTGAAGTTTATCATGTTTGCCGATTATACGAGTGTTTCAACATCTGCCCCCAATGCAACTGAAGCTTCGCAAACAATGTATACTGAACTAAAGAAAGTCCACAAGTGGCTATGTGCTAATCGGCTCTCCTTAAACGTCACAAAAACAAAATGTATGTACGTCCATATTTCCGGAAAGACCCATCCATATTTCCCTTTAACACCCTCTCTATGCTATTGAAATATCAGCTGTATCTGATTTTAAGGTTCTCGGCGTCATATTCAATAATAGTCTTTTTGGAAATCTCACATTCATTTTATAGTGAATAAAGTGTCTAGGAATGTGGGTATTATTAATCATTTAAAATAAACCATAAACAAGAAAAGCTTACTTATTTTATATCATTCCCTTATACATGCATATCTCTCTTATGCTAACGCCTTATGGGGGGGACACATATACAACTCACCTAAATCCCTTATTTCTTCTTCAAAAACGTGTCCTACGCATTATTTCATTTAAAGACAAATTCGAGCACACTGCTCCTCTTTTTATCACCAACAAAATCCTGACACTACCGTTACTCAACCGTTATTCATGTAGTTTTATTGCCCACAGATTCTATCATCACCCGCATCAGCTCCCTCAAAAACTTCAGTCTTTCTTTGTAAAACAATCTGATGTGCACAACTATCACACTTGCACCCGCAATCTTTATTTACATAGACCCTTTCATCTCACTAATCTATCTGCAATAAACTGCCAATGGAACTTAAAAGCATTAATTCGATTTCACTGTTCAAGTCCAACTTAAAAGATGATTTAATATATCAAACATGATTCTGATATATGTGCTCTCGTGTGTTCGTGTGAGTGATGATAGGAAATTCATCCAGCCTATATATTGTTTGGTTGTTTTGCTTCTCAAAAACTTTGAATGAAAACTGCTATACTATTATTGTTTAAGCACAATATCACCTCTTCCATGTTTTGTCAAAATTGGCATTATAATGATTATATACCTGGGATGGAACAAGTCCATCTCGACTTTATTCCCGCCAAACTGATATGTTTGAATTCGAAATGTACTTTTAAAAAAATGAAATTGGTGAATAAACACAAATCAAATCAAATCAAAATCTCTTGAGTTTATGTATAAAAGTTTTATAAGACCATCCTTCGAATACGCTAATATTATGTTTGAAAATCTATAAGACTATGAAATAAATTCACTTGAATCACTTTAAAAGGCATGGCTGAGAATTATCACTGGACTGACGAGAAGTGTTGCAACCGAACTTGTCTATGAGTAGTCTGGTTTCCTCACTCTCTCGGACCGACGGATATTCCAAAGATCATGTGTGTTCCATTCAATATTAAAGAGCGCGGATAATTTATCTCTCACACAAAAATTTCTTCCATGGTCATTGACAGAAATCCTTATCCCCAGAGATCTAACAGAATTACGACATATTTGGTAAAACTGTCACTTTTAGTAAATCTTATTTTTCCTAACACAGTTCGTGACTAGAACGCTATGCCTTGCCACTTTAAAAATAATCTGATTTATCTGACTTTAAAACATAACTTACTCGTACCTTTAATTTATCAAAGCCCCCGTTACATTTACTTAGTCTCGATACAACTTGGTAACTGCGCTTCGGATTATAGCAATTAAACATCTCTCTCAAATTGATATTTTGACAAATATTTAACAAAAATGAAAAATTGCCTCAACGCTCCTTGGTCTGCCATACACATGCAGTTAGCTGGTAGCCGCTCGCTCTAGTTTCAATACGTGTGATGTACTGAACGGTACATAAGAAAAACACCCACGCATCAATACGCTCATGCCAGACAATATGACACACATGAATATCAATAGTAGGAGACATTTACCTGAAACATTTTAGACCACCCGTAAGAGGTTGTTCTGTTGTACTTGTTTTCGTTGGGTGCCTGTACGTTTTCCAAATCCATAGTTTTGAATAACATAGGATCTGATGATGTCATGACAATTCGACAGTCTTCCCCCGACTTTTGCATTATGGGTAACAAATGAGCAATTATTAGAAAATGTCCCAGATAGTTCACCTGCAATAGCAGAAAAAGGGCGATGTAAGTTTTTAATTCATTCTTTAATTCGTTTAGTTAAACAAATGTTGTCGAGCTCAAATACATATCACCAGCCTTAATACAATATTGTGTCATTTCCCTCGCTATGTTTGTTAAGAGTCATTAATCTTGGTAGAGTTGTGGATCATTGATCTGGATTGATATGTGAGTCATTGGTTTTGGTAGAGATGTGGACCATTGATCTGGATTGATATGTGAGTCATTGGTTTTGTAGAGTTAGGGATCATTGATCTCGATTGATATGTGAGTCATTGGTTTTGGTAGAGTTGTGGACCATTGATCTGGATTGATATGTGAGTCATTGGTTTTGGTAGAGTTAGGGATCATTGATCTGGATTGATATGTGAGTCATTGTTTTTGGTAGAGTTGTGGACCATTGATCTGGATTGATATGTGAGTCATTGGTTTTGGTAAAGTTGTGGACCATTGATCTGGATTGATATGTGAGACATGGATATTGGTAGAGTTGTGGACCATTGATCTGGATTGATATGTGAGTCATTGGTTTTGGTAAAGTTGTGGATCATTGATCTGGATTGATATGTGAGTCATTGGTTTTGGTAGAGTTGTGGACCATTGATCTGGATTGATATGTGGGTCATTGGTTTTGGTAAATTTGTGGACCACTGATCTGGATTGATATGTGAGTCATGGGTTTTGGTAAAGTTGTGGATCATTGATCTAGATTGATATGTGAGACATGGGTTTTGTTAAAGTTGTGGATCATTGATCTGGATTGATATGTGAATTATGGGTTTTGGTAAAGTTGTGGATCATTGCTCTTCATAAAATTGTGTGCAAGTGTTCTTGGTATAGCGGAGAATCATTCGACTTGATAATAGATAGTGTTGTGAGTCAATGACCTTGGTAGAGTTGTGAGTCAGTAGACTTGGTATAGTTTACATATATTGGAGAAACAAATTTGTCTTTGTTTAGAATTTTTGAGGTCATTTTATTTTTATTCGAAATCACCGACAGTCGGTATTTGTTTTGGAGGTTTGTTTTTTCTGACGAAAAACAATGGAGACATACATGAATATTAATTTGTTTAAAAATTGTTCATAACATTGACTGGTGCGGTAAAAAAACAAACGGATACTTAAAGTATCAAAAGCTTACAAAATTTGTTTGTTTTGTTGTTTATTTTTGTCCAGTTTTTATGATGCCCAATTATACATTGGGAAATAGTACCCAATATCCTGGATATAGATAGTAAGACAACCTCGCTTTTCAACTTACTTGAAACTGTCTTTCATACCCATCCTCAGTATGACCTACCAAAAAAGGAACATTAATAAATATTTAGCTTCAATGGATTGAATGGGTGATCTCACTCCTCCGGTTAAAAGGACTGATGTACTACACTGGCGTAAACCAAGCCACAAACTCGCTTACATGAAAAACAGGTTTTAAAACACACCGGGCAGGAAAACAGTATTTGACAAGTTCCGTGAATATCATTTGTACAAAGATAAGGTTATTAATACGCGGTAACACAAACCTGTTTTGCTTATGTAAAGGAGAAATGATCATTGACGTTCCTGCGCCACTACATTTGTGGAAAGTACAAGGGGTAAAATGAAGGCCACATATAGAGCTAGGTATTGGCAATGTGCAAATGACAAACTATATCGAATACCGACGCTACATTCGTACATAACTCTAGGCCACGTTTTGATTTATTTTGCTTAGATGTTATTATAGTAAAGTTCAGTTGAAAATTAAAATAATAAAGTTCCAATGAAAATTAAAAAATCCGGACGGTTGAGCGAGCGGTTGGGGGAGTTCTTGTAGCCCTGGTGCTATCAGATCTAAGGGCCGGCACGAAATCAATATGTTTGGTGTGTGTTTGGGCCATTTTCGGAAAAATGTACAAATAAAAGTAAAGACATTCTTTAGCCTCTTTTTTAAGTGCTTTCAAAATTTATTTTTGCAAAAAAATCATAGTCGATTATTATGGTATTGTCTTTTATAAAAACTCAAAGTCGTTATAAGCTGTCCATTTGAAAATTAAAAAATTCAAAGATTAAACCAATTTTGTCTTCAACGTTATCAGGGAAATTGGGCCAAAATGGAAATAATTTTAAAATCCCAAAAGACTGGACATCAACTATGCTTTTAATACCTTCAAACAGTTAAATGCAATGTAGTGTTTACTTATTCTTATACATTTATAAACACACTAAAAATGTTCCTTTTTTAGATGTGTCTCCAACGCATTGCACTTGATTAATCAGTTTAAAACAAAACATACAGACGACACTGCTGTTGGCTAATATTTGAATGCGCTAGGATATGGTAAGCCATTATTAATTCGAGCTGGACGTAGAGGAAGCTAAAAATTTTTGGCTTTTTATTTTTAGTTTGTCTTATATATACATTTTTTTCCGAAAATTGCAAATTTGTGTTGCTCTCTTCGTGTGATTTAGGGATTTATTGACGAGCTGAAGGTCAAACTATTGTTGTGAGACCTTTGTCGCCATTTTGACACCTCGGTTTCGACGAACATCATTTTCATTTGCAAAACTAACAGAAAAACTAACAAGATAGGAATCTAGGGGTGACAACCCGTCTAGCAAAGGAAGATTGTGGAAATGGCCAAATGATTTAAAATAAATCCCTAAAAATATCAGAAATATTTTCTTACCCCAAGGAGGAGCGAATATACCGGCGTTTGCAGCTAGAACATGCAGAGGGCGCCTGAGTCTTTGTAAGCCTGAATAAAATCCATAGCGGAGGCCAGTGATGATAAGTCCAATTTCATGAATTCCAGATGTACCTCATCCGTCTGTTTGTTTTGAACACTCTCATGTTCGGACTTTATTCTCTCCATAGCCTGTTAGATTTAAAATATTGCCTCATAAACTGTTCAAATCCCATCACAATAAAGGGGTCCCCCGACGTGGTTAACGTGTCGGAGATATGACCTTTCGTCCTTACCGTTCACCTGATAGATTTCAGGTACGCCAAGAAGTTACACGGTTTAAAGTCGGCAAATAACAAATTGAAGAATAAAGCTACCGAACGTGCGTAATAATTTACCATCTAATGTCCGTAACTGTCGAATCTTATACTCAATTATTCTGCAGAAACAAATGTTTTAGTTTAAAATAGAGTATTGAAGAAATTGGATGCCAAATATTCAGACACACTTAATCCCAATACTATACGTATCCAAATGATACAGAGTATAACACTTCGAAGCTTAAAAATCTCAGGCGTACTATTAATCAGTTTGCTAATTTATAATATTTAATACTAAACATCAGAAATAAATCATATGTGGATTCCGTTTAACGGAGATGCATGATAAGAACAATATTTTCTCGATTATCGAGAAAGGATATCAGAACCAAAATCATTTTGCAGTTGTCATTATTAACTACTGTTCTGGATCAGCATATTAAGTTAACTAGAAATCTCAGGCAGAAGCCATGTACCTCATAAATAAGTACATGGTTATTGAACTGAAAACAAAGTGTGGACATTGCCAGTAGTTGGCGCCACGGGCAGATGAATATGCAAGAAACACAACCCAAAGTACAATGTATGCCTTGTAATCTAAACCACAAATATACCAAATCTGTTTATAATGCGATCATTGTTTTTAAGTTTATTCAAGGAAAGTATATTTAGACTCGGCCACCACCTGCTACAGTGTATACCCAGTTCAATGAAGATAAGAGGACTTACCTCGCGTGCTTTTTGTTCTGAGCGACAAGCAATGATCACCGTGGCTCCCATAAACGATATCTCCTTGGCCATCTGATAACCGATACCTTTAATAAAAATAATTATAATAACAGTACCATACCTTTATTTAAAGTTTATCATTTTTCAATATTTCTTATTTCGTAGTTTTATAGGAATTCTATCTGACTGACATAAGACACAACGCTTCCATCAACGTTTGGTTTATAATCAGTTCAAGTTCAAATTTATTTATTTATGGTTTATACTCGATATAACACCCAAACTGTTTTCTAGGACTGAAGATCCCTATTATAATATGATATTATGCCACTTCAGTATTTCTTAAAGTTTAGAAAATACTAGGGAATTTTCAAGCGCCATTATAAAATAATAATCAATATTTTCCTTGACTTTTGATGATATTAAATGAAAGATAATCAGTGAAACTTATTTCACATTTATCTTAAGTCAGATGTTTCAAAGGAAAATAAAATGGTGAAATTTGGCTATATATTCTTTATCAATGACATTAAGCATGGTTTATAGTTTTGGTTTGCGGATATGTGCAGGAGTCTGTTAAGTCTTGCTGGCGCCTTATTGCCTTATCATACAATCTCAGCAACTTTAATGTTGAGACAAATACAATCTTGTTTTCTAACGGAGCCTGCTTTTATATTTTAAATTTTCTTAATTTAGCAAGTCACACATATACAGAAACCACATCGTTCTGTGTGAAACATATCCTTGTTTCGATTCCATCTCTCGTAAAGAATTCAATAGATTGCATTGTGGCTCAAAAGCGGTCTAAAAACCATGACAATCCAAACGCAATGTGATGCTACCAGCATGTCTGTAGAAAAACTAAAATTATTGATTTAATTCTATTATAATGTAAAACTAAGTTATTCGGTACAATACAGAGTTATTTCTTAACCAGAAGAAAACCTTAAGGTAAATAACCTGAAAACCAGGTGGATAACACTTAATTACTGTTATACCTTATTTCAATTCTTTTGTTCTGATGGCGGACTTTCCATGATTTCTACAGTGTAAGTATATAATGTTAATGTTGAACGCTAGAGGGTTGATCATAATGCTTTTTGTACCCGTCAAAGTTAGATTCCTATCATTTATGTAAAAGTGGCTTAGAAACCGACTCAGTCACGTGACATTTGTAATTTACTGAAGCAAAAAGAGGCCGACCTGTTCCATGCAGGTATTAGTATGTAAGTTTATCTTGTGTGTATTACGGATTTAGAAAAAAACTATTCCAAAAACTGAGGCGAGCATGCATTTGGGTACTACAAAACAAATATTTATGGTTTGTGAATGGAATATAAAGTTACCAGCTCTCGACAATTGCTGTTCAACACATAATTCATGGTATTATATTCTCAAACATGCGCAATCTGTTTCTTGTTTTGCTTTAAACCATGTTATATTTCATCTGTGGAAGATGACCACATTATCTGATAGCATTTGATATCTAAGGGGTTAAATCTGAAAAAGTACATGTATATTGAGTAACTAATAATGAATCATAGGTTCTATCTACTTTTTTATGTTTTTGTTTTTATTTTATTTTATTTTTTTTCTTTTCTGAAAAGCCGATATTACATTAAAACTAGAGACCATACATTCTAAGTTTCATTCATCCACCCACTAAACAGTCCACTGCTTATTTATCTATGATTGATTGGTCGATTAATCGATCGTTCGTTAATTGATTGATGGATCATTCGTTGATTGATTGATCATTCGATCGTTCAGCGATCCTTCCTTCCTTCCTTCCTTCCTTCCTTCCTTCCTTCCTTCCTTCCTTCCTTCCTTCCTTCCTCATTCTTTCATTCATTCCTTCATGAATGAATGCATTAATGATTGACTGATTGATTGATTGATTGATTGATTGATTGATTGATTGATTGATTGATTGATTCATTCATTCATTGATTCATTCGTTCATTCATTCGTTCATTCATTCATTCATTCATTCAATTATTCATTCATTCGTTCGTTCGTTTATTCATTCATTCGCTTGCCGCTCGCTCGTTTAGATAAAAGATGTACGTTTCTTTCAACCGCCCACTCACCAGCCCACTACTAACTGATTAATGGGCTGACCATTCGATCGATTGATTGCTTGAATGACTGATTTATTTTTTCATTTATTCATTCATTTAATCTTTTATTTATCCATTCAATTATTTGTTCATTCGTTTATTCATTCATTCATTCATTCATTTAATCATCGTTTGATTGATTGATACATTGCATGATACATTGAATGCTTGCTTGATTGATTGATTGATTGATTAATTAATTAATTGATCTATGTATTTATGTAACTACTTATTTATTCATATACAAAATATCCTTCGGTACTGACGTACTCTTTCCTGGAAATGCCTGATATTTAAACACGCGAAAGAAATTCTTTCAAAAGTTTATTATCACTCGTTTATATCAACATGTATTAGTCATTACAGCATAACATAACAAAATTATCCATTGCAAACGACAAGGCTTGAAATATCTAATATATCACCTTAAACTGAACAACATTCCGACGGTTTAACCCGACCTAGTTTCTGACCGTGTATAACGCACGCCTACATTTTAACCTCGGATAGTGTTTACACCGATTCATTGTACTGTTGTTAAGGTTCACTAGTGAAAAGAAGCCTAGAACGTACTGTGCATACAATCTTAGTCATTATTACGTAACGTTGTTTTTTTTTATCCTATCAACTGATGATTATATTCCGCATTGTGTAAATAATTCACAGTTCCCATTTCCTTTGAGCTCAGAACAGTATGTACTCTTAAACGTAATGCCATATTCTAAAACCCTATGAATTTCGCTAGGTTTTTTTAGTGCGCGCAACGGTAAATAGACTGCTGGCTAACAGAATGCCTGAATTTGTGCCTATTCCTACATTTATCACGGTCGAGAGTAACAAATGCAGCCGGGTGTGTCGACTAGTTTATGAATTTATGCCCTTCGTTTATCATGTCTCGTAGTGACGAGATTCTCACAAGGTTTAGCCAATCGATGGCCTCGACAATAACCAGAGCTATAGTCACCTCGCATATAGATAGACACGAGTATGCGTCGTGGAGACATAGATAAATGCTGACAATGTTTATCAAGCAGGAATATTAACTGAAAACACAAAAAATATTCAATTGCTATCAGCTGCGAAAAGTAAATAATCTGAATTTAAACGCTTAGTGGCTTGTTTTGATCGATACGATTCGTTTTTATCATTTTTTTTATATTAGTACTGTATCCCTCCTAACAAAAATCTTTATATTATTCTCAAATAACGTGCATTTGGATACAGGAACCTTACCATTTTAACGGCACGTTTCGTTACAAAAAATCAGATCCTATTTTATTCGCGGGTCACTAGATAACACAAATAACCAC
>JAVFBW010128054.1:0-14077 GCA_034783835.1 Mopalia ciliata
CCCCCCCCCCCCCCCCCCCCCCCGACCCACCCAACACAGACACTACCCATCTCAAAACTGACACCCTTATCTCCACCAGTTACCTTTGAATTCATACACCAAACAAAATGGTTTCTTTAAAAGGGGTGGGTTTTTTTTCGTTTCAACCTACCTTTGAAGAAGAAAGCTTCGTTAACCACAGTGTCTGTCCGACGGTTGTAGAACCACACATGTGCATAGCCATCTAAATTACCCGGTAACGTTGTCCATTCTGTTGGTATAAAGAGAGGATCACCAAAGCGAGTTCTGTTAGCGTGGTTTTCATACATCCAATAACGATTACCACGGAAAAAATACGTGTTGTAAATAAACTGGTTGTTTGCCTTTTTCCGTACCCAGTCAAATACAATGTTAAAGGACCCTTTACAGACGCCTGTTTAAAATGATAAAAAAGTCATGAATTAGACGTTTAGTGACATACATTGCATCTTCTGGTCTATCCCTCTTTCCCTTAGAAAATTCCATCGTACATATACAGACTTTTTGATTCGCCAGCCTAGCAATCCTGAGATGTAATATACAATACTCTTGGATCAGATTAAAACAAAGTTTCTGTAGTGTTTTAGAATGAAGATTCCTGATTATGTGAAGAAAACACAGCCAACTTAGGCTCATTTGAGGTCCCAATATCAGGTGGTATGCACCTATCCTTTTCTTTTATGCATATGTGATATCACAGGTCAAGTTTTTGTATTTAATTTGGTAAATTGAAAAAGATTTTTTGCCTTGCGATCATGATCAACTAAATTTATTTGAGAAAGAATAATATGCTTTAGGATTCTAAATACTGAATCGACACTTTTGTACCTTTATCATGTTATATAAAATAACACCAAGTCTAACAGTAAACACAAGTGGTAACGAGCCTAAAGAGTCTATTTGAGTACAAACCATATATTTTCTGGACTTCTTTACGGTCCTCCCATCCCAGCTCGAAATCAGGTTGCGGAGAGAAATGTTTGTGGTATATGGCATACATGATGGAGTACGACTTGTTTGTGTGGGCAAGGCCCAAGACATGGCCGATTTCATGGACGGCAACTTTCAACAAATATAAACCATCTTCTGTATAGGTGTTGATAGATTTGTAGTTCTCGTCATCATCTAAATGAACGTTACCAACATGCCAGGAATGCGCAACTTCTCCGCCGCTGCCGTCAAATCTCATTGGACAGTTTTGGTGAGGACCTACGAAACAAAGATTATTACTTGAAAACAAAAGTACAACTATTTCAATGTTTAAATTAAAAAGGCAAACTAGCAACAGTGGAGTAAAAACATATATTCAACATGTAGTGGCTTTACTTCACCGTTTCGTCTGATTTGTTTTTGGTGTTTTCAATTAATTCATATATATTTCCTTCAAATACCCCGATGATACCAATGCTCCCTAATTTTCCAGGGTACAACAAAAAAAAATTCACAATAAGTGTACTGGTGAAACGTGTTTAAACTTTGTTTACCTCTTCCAAAAGCGATTTCGATATCGATTTCGCGGATATCGCTGAGGGTATCTTCTTTAAATTTTAAGGGTATCACTTCGCTCCACATTCGGAAAGCCAGGTCTATCGTAGCTCTTTGATCCTGCACAGGAATTCGGGTACTGTAACCAGAGTTCAACAAACGCCACTTGACACTCTTTTTCTGAAACATTTGAGCTGTACCAGTCCTATTGTTCACCACAATTGATCGTTTCTTGCGATCTTTTTCACTCACAGGTTCATAGACCAACGGATCGTCTTTGGACATATTCTCAATATATTCCTGAAGCATTTGCTGCCGCCGTTCCAGAGCGACATTTCTAACTTTTCTAGGAGCGATCACTTTCATTAGCTTTGAGTCCTCCGGGGATCTCCGCCATAAACGTGTACTAATACTACTGGGTAACTCAGTCGGCAAATTACTTGAACTTCTTTTCTGCCTGATTTGTTCTTGGTCGGTCTTGCTCTGTTCTGGTAAGGCTCCGTTGTCCTTCATGTCTGGGTTTACTACCTCTTCCTCGTCGTCTTTATTTCCACAGCGTGAATTACTCATGAATTTAAGCGTGTCGCCGTCTAAGACGCCAGTCAAATTGAGCTGATATTTGTTTTGATAACGAACAATGCCCTCCCTAAGCTGAGTTGTATTGCAAATGGAATCCATGGCACCTTCCTCGGCTACAACGACATCGGAAACTTTTCCCACACGGGAGTCGGATCCCGCGTTCTCAGAAATAACTCCAGGAAAAGGAGCCTGGCGTTTTCGACGACCTATCCGACACTGTAAATAACCATACTTTTCTAGTTGTTTCTGAAATCCAACGAAAACAAAGTTTCAAAAACAGCCAGGTTACTTTTTAATGTTTCTCCTTTATTAACGAAATAAGTATTTTGAAAACTCACTTATGCTCTGAATTAATTTTTAAGAAAGTTACCATAAAAGGTGTTTAAGTTATGTTAAGATATCACTCTTCGAGTCGATACTTCCATGTCACAGGAAGCCTAGACAATTTTCTCAACAAGAACCAAGATATCTTACGATACAAGCTTCAACAATGCCAAATTCTAATTTATTTAATCAAATCTAATTACCAGCAGTGAACAAACTAATTCATGGACAGCATTGTACCTCTCCACAAAATAATACTTACAGGAAAATGGAATTTACAATGTATCGATATGAAATGGATCTAAGACAGTATGTGGATTAAGGCAATATTGACAACTAAGTCATCATTAAACTAACTAACTAATAGTTCACACCAGTCTGACACAGAAATATTCGCCTTACAAGCCAATCATTGAAGTAGGTGGTAAGTCATTAATAAAAGCTGGGTGGTCCGGAGATAGGACACGCTTAACATCCTCAGTATTATAGTGAACCTGATACATAGATCAAGATATTAGGGCAACCAATACTAAGTTAGATGAATACCAGACTTCGTGTACAGCTCTAACATAACACCGATCCTACAACACTTCTCACATGTGATACTTTAAAGATATCAAAGTCCTACAGATGACATAAACCAGCTAATCTAGTGTTACCCAGTCTTTCATCTAAGGACACTTAATACCATGACCCCATCGTTACCCTTCAAATAACTATATGCTCAAATATCCAGCTAGCTAATTTAAAGCTACAATATTCAATATTGCAAAGTACTGAAGAAACTAGTTACACTTAAAAAATGAAATATTGTAGCCTATAAAATCAAATCACTTTTTTTTTTTTCTTCAAAAATATTTAACTGATTTATTTTTAAACATTCTATGGGCAATTGTTTATTATTGTAAAACATTTGTTTGACATCATTTCAATTAAGGTTGAAACATTTTCCAAAAATGTATCGGTTTCAAAGGTATCCAAGAGGTTAGGCAATATGATCCGGAGCCAGTTTTGACTTAATTCTGTTATTAGAATAGGTATGATTGGTTTGTTTGATTGGGGTTTAACGTCGTTCTCAAGGGTATTTCACTTATATGACAACGGATTGTCCTTTTCACACATTTTCTTATTATGATGGAAAACCCAGGGAGGAAACCCGCGCAAAAACCACCGCCGCGATCGCCGGAGCCACATCGTGAGACTCACTCATATACCTGAGGGTCCGCAGACGGACTCGATCCTGTGAACGTGAATAGCTATGAAATGATCCACACAACAAAAAGTAAATTATTACACTATAATAAATATACATAAATACTTACCCCTTGGCAATATTTTTTAGTTGTTCTACTTATTCAAGTTTTATCATTGTATAAGTGCTCTATCAAACTAAATAGTCCGAATAAAGTAACGATTACGATCAAAACAAATTCTATCATACTTAGTGTCTCCACATATTATAAACCGTTTAGATATCTTAAATGTTTAGAGAAACAGGTTTAGTGACCGTTAGACTAAGTTAATACATTATTTACACAGCTAGATCACTTCTTTCTGTTAAAACACTTACTTTGACTGTTATATTCATTTAACCATTGGCTAACTTCACATTATAAATTATATTTTTGATCTTTGCTTAATCTTCGTCCAATACAGTCTATGTGATTATTGACTAACTTCGCATAATACAATCATATATACTTGACGATTGACTGACAAACTTCGCATAAAACAATCGTATATACTTCACGATTGATTGACTGGCTAACATCACATAACACAATTATATATACTTTACGATTGACGCATAAATCCAAAATGGATTGGGTTGTCGGGGTTTGTAAGGTGTTGCTGATATATCCCTGTTTGCAAATGAAGAAAATATTAACACTTACCATGGCTTCCTGAGAGTTCTGTACCGAGTAAACATGTGCATTGTTTTCGTAGAGGCTTTGGTCCTGATGGAATCGACCACGGAAGAACTGCTCTCCTTCGACACACGCTAGTAATACCCACACAGTGGACAAGTATAAATAGATGATTTGTCTTAGCTGAACGGCCATTCTTGCCTGGAGTTACTGGCGATGGCAAGTTGTTAGTAGGAATGTACAAATAGCATTAGCCAGTTGATTGAGTCCAGTACCAGCAGTGTGCCTGTAAGGACCTAAGGGTTTATATTTCAAGTGAAAACCCCAAAGGAACGTCTCTGATCTGAACACGTCACGATGCAGTCTGTTTATATATTGAAACAAGAGTGAAATTTGAAGATAGGAAATCAATTTCGACCAGTCCTACAAGGGCGCGAATTTTATTTTCCAATATGGCACCGTCCAAACAGTTCTGTAGGTCTGCTGATGATTCGATGGACAATCCTTTTTTCCTACAAGAAGATAAATCAGAGAGTTAACTAAGGGTTATTGTATACCATGAGAACAAACGACTTTCACATCTCCATTCATTCACGTTTAAAGACAAACTGTGAGTACAACTAATATCAGCTATAGTAAGCTAGCCGGGAATCAATTAAAGTGAGGGAGGTTTGATTACTTAAGGACAGTCGGAAGTCAACAACTGCCATTTCCCTACAGTCCAAAGTGTTATATTTCCTCTATAGTAGTAGTTGAGGATCTTATTTGAATGAGATTCTGCCGGTCGTTGACTTGGCCAGTATACTATCTACGCTTTAAGAGAAGTTTGCGAGTAAGTGTAAAACTCTCGTTTGCTGACTCCATTTTAGTCGGCAGTCAGCTTAGCTATAAAAGAGATCGCTCTGACCTGGGTATAGCGTGTAATGAGCTGACATTGTGCGAGATATTTATAGGTGTCACCAACACTTTAGACTAGGACAGTCGAAAACTGTACGCAAACATAGCATTGTAAGAGTACCTCCTTTCGATGAGTCAGAAACCGAAAAACTAAGTTTCCATAGCTTCACAATGTATCAGAGCCACTATTATAAAATCATGTTCAAAACTCAAAGCTACATGCTTGCAACACGACTGTACGGTATTACCCATAAATACTACATTGACTCGATTGAGACTGTCGTTCAGTTAGAGCCAAGCAAATACAATAGTGTGTAACCTCTAAAACGATATACTATGTGTATCATCCTAATACAATCTGGCACAGTTTTCACACGTGTCTGTATAAATCTGAACATTAAGATGCTTATCACGCAATGGTTATGTTCGGAGACCGAAAGCTCTACAATGTCCAGACGGTCTGTCTCGTCCATTATACCGCTGCATAAACTGATATGACTAAAAACCCATCAGCCCCTAATTGATGTCAGGATTTGCATCAATTGCTGATGAGCTTTTACTTGTGTGGGTGGCTAGTACAGAATGACTTTCTCTGCCGTCCGGAGAAGGGCAGAGATAGATATTAGGGGAGCGGGGGTGGTCATATCGCTGATAAACTTTGGGACTCTAGTAATATTTATGACTGTCAAACGTTAAGAGCGAACTGTACCACTATTAGAGAAAAATAGTAACAGATTGTAAGGCCTATACAAGGAGGCGGTATAAATCATCGCGTCTGAAAACTATCGGTTACGCAGTCCCTGTATAGATTTACCTGAGTGGCAAATTATACACAAAAAACAGCCCTTTAAGTTCCGTATGAATAGACTTGCTTTAAGTTCCCTGCAAAGACCACATCTCATATGATATATCGTATCTAACACACAAGCTTAATAAAAAATACTTCAATAGTCTGGCCCAATTGACATCTCTGACTGAATCATCTATGTGGAAGTCTCAGCATATATATGTCCAACGGTGCGTCTTTCTCGATACGTTTAAAGGAACAAACCTTTTCCAGTCCATCACAAATGCAGATAAGACTCTTGAATCTACTGGTTAACAAATGAGCTGAACATAATTAGGGTCTATTAAACATATCATTTCTTCGCTTTAAACATCTACAGTGTATATGTGCTTGTCACTTTCTGAATGTTTAGGCATGTAGCCCACATGTGATACACAGATTACACGCAAACAGTCGCGACGAATCAAACAAATAGCAAAAAGGAGCACGAAATCCGTACTGTTCTGAGTGCAAACCATGGGTGGTGGCCCCTCCATATTTCCCGTGTCGTGTAGGGCTGGAGTGGAAAACATCCCAGAACAATATCCCGTGTTCCGTTCCTGTGGCAAACGTCCTTAAACAACACCGAAGTTCAAAAGGTTTTCGGCTTCCAGAAAACAAACTATAATATCAGTCATTCATGGATCTACAGGCAATGCCCCACCCTCAACATCAACTTCAATATGATGTCTCCTCTGAAACATTGTCGTCTTTTGCTCATGATCCCACTAGGTTTTGTACCATAGTTACTATGTTACTATATTGTCCGAAAGCCCATTTACGCAAATATGCCGAATAAACAGACTGACCAACACATGTCAGATGTTAAAATCGCCACAAAGACGTCTGATGCCAGACTGAACCACAAGGCAGAGTGAGGTTTAAATGTGTAGAGGTTGGGGTTTACTGAAAATAAGGATGCCCTTCGCCTTCACACAGTCTCTGACAGTCGCCAGTCCAAAATAACCAAATCTCTTAGCAATCAGTTAGCTGGATGAGAGTAGAAGGTTTGGACGCTTTACTTACCCTGACTATAAGCACCCTTTGTGGCGAACACAAGGTATCGGAGGTATGGTTATCTGCAGCACAAGGCACTTAACACATCGCTAACCAACCAAACCAACTTCGTCCTTCAAAATGCCAGTCACACACAATTTACGAATTGCGCCACAAAAATATTTTAAAATACCCCAAAAAATTCGCACTTACACAATTTAAGTCAAATGATAACGTCTTTTCTCAAAACAATGAAATATGACAACTTAGATCGCTTCACATACTGCTTTTGACAGCATCTGTTAGTGGAGTCTTATGATCGTCCTACCTCGATATCTGTTATCATGCCTCAATGACTGCGCATTTACACCCAGGCGCAATATAAGGCTCAGTTCAACCTCATGAATGAATGACCAGGTATGAATGAGAGTTTACAGCGTTAAAAGTTGAGACTACAAATGTATCCCTTTTCTTCAACCGTAGCTAAATTTACTTCATACAAGTGGCCCAGAAATATCGAGTAAGTTGTACCTTGTATACGATACTTAAACATAACTACGTATTTGATCGAGGTCTGTGTAAATCATAGCTCAATCCTTCCAGGCTACTTAACCTATGTCCAATAACGCCATCTCTCCGACATCCGCTACCCGACTCATATGACACGTGGGTAGTAGAGATACCGCAGGGAAGACGTAATATTTGCTGGCAGGTATGTGACCATTCTTCTCCAGTTCCCTTTAATCACACCGTGGAGCAACAGTCCAGCTTCTACTGGAATTTCCCGAACAGAAAACACGATGCATGACACAACTAGAACGGTCCATCCATTGACTAAGCAAGGGTGAAGTGGCCAGATTGTTAAGCCTATAGAGACAACCTGTTATAGACCACACGGTTCTCATTAACATGTCTCGCAATGACTTCGAGCTGCCAACTAACACGCTACCACTCACCCACTAAACATTTATAACTAATATCAACACATTAATATGTCAAGAGAAATATGGCCTACACATTTACCCAATCTGGAAGTGTAATCCATTGAACAATTGTTGAAGCTTAAGATGAACTTAATCGTAATTGGAACTAAACAGAGAGACTAGAAGACTTACATACAATACATCTGGGCGGTTGCAGACAGAACTGAAAGTAGTGATTCATAATAACTATTAAATCAAACTTTATCATAACGTAAACATATGATAACAGCTCTCTCTCTATATATCTCTTGTCGAATTTTCCGATTTTGATTAGAGGTAACTAAATGGACTGCATAAAAAACTGCTACTTTTTAAGCTAGACATAGTTCCGGGTACATTATCGGACTTGCTTAGTTTAAATAAGAATTTGACAGCCTAAATATATATAGTGTCGGTGCACCATGTGGAGAGTTCGATTCTCTGAATGGGTTACTTTTGATCACAATAAATCAAAAGAAAGGACTTTTGAGTAGGTTACATATAACATTTATCTAGTGTATCGTCTTCCACTCAATACAATCTGACTTAATACTCTACAAGCCCTTTTGTGAAACAGTCAAGCAAAGAAAAAAACTTTTCACTTGAAACAGGTACAAATCAGAGTATATTCTTTAAATAGTATATACTTATAGTTAGATAAAATTTAAAAAATTACACAACTTTGTCAAGTATTATTCTAGTTTCTCTGCATTTCAATATGTCGGGCATTTTTTGTTACTGAAGCGTATGTTTTTAAATGAATACATAAAAACGATACCCTGTCTGTCCTTTTCAAATCGAACATCGCAACAACATATTAAGACAACTATAGATTTTCGCATCTACAAACTTGTACCTAATGACTTCTACAGACACAAAAGCGAAACGAGTTGTAACATTAAACTATTTCATGTGACCGCGATTTTCTATCTCACGAGGATAATTACAACATGCAGTTTTCCGACAAATAGTAGGTGGTAAATATCAGGAGAAGCCAGTTAAATTCTGACTTCCGATGATTTAGCTCGTTTAAAGACCTACCTGAAGAAAGTTAGGTGGCGATCTGGGTTACTGCTTCCAAGACGATCTAGACTAGCTTATTGGAACTTTGCCGATTTGTCTGCTTAGACCAGACATTGCGTCACTTTACTTTGAGGCATCGAATATAACAGCCTGGGAGAAAAGCTCTGTATTTTATACTAAACCCAATCCATGACATCCGCCTTTTTTAAAAAACGGCTTCATGGTCAAGATAGGAAGTTAGTCGAGCCATACTTGAAGCCTGACAACAACGTCGCGACACACTATAAACAAAGACCCTGAAGACAACTTACACCACCAACAATAACATGAATAAGCAAGGCGGTGATAAAATACCCACACAAACTGATAACAAAATTAACAATCGGAATAGTCCGTGACTGGACAAAACTGACTATGACGACTTGAGTTTGTCATACTAGTATTAAGGGAAGATAATACGACAGACGCCCTGTCTGAATCACAGCATTACAACCGTATACTGATTGTTACTAGTTACTTGACTTTATCCCCCCCAAAAAATCAAACTTGACTTCATGATGATGATCAATTGAAGTAGAATTCGGAAATTGTCCTGAATCAGTGTATACATGTTTCGATACACATCCGGCTCTAATAGTGTTAATATTGTCTAGGTATTTTAACCTAGCCATATAGAAAACAAGTTTTGGCGTTGATAAAATCAAATGTACAGGCATTTCGGCCCAAAAATATACTTTACCCCCCAATGTCAAGGAGAAAATATTCAATTTCAATAGAAAAATATTCAATATTGTAAGGGCATCATCGAATTTTCATTGATTGGTACGTTTGTACAATATTGCATGACTATCAATCCACAGTAAAAGTTGACTTACAGAACATATTCTCTGGACATGACAGATCTGTCGAGCAATGATGATTTGTGTTGAATTTGCTTTATTGACAGAACTTTACGTACGCACTGGGGAAAATTAAAATGCTCTGCCCAATCGCTGTCGGTGCCATGCAAAAGATGCATGGACATTCCAGGTGTGTTACATTCTAAGTCAATACAATTCGAAGAGTTTATACGATAATTTAAAATCCCGCCAGTATTTGTAAGTAAAAAATTATAAATAAATAAAAAGCATAAACTTGTTCAAAGGTTTACTGTCATAAAAAAATAAATCCCCCGTAATTGGTATTGAAAACAGTTCCGTGACCAATCATTTTATTAAAAAAAAAACAGAAGAGACAAATTCAACATTCAACCTGGTCTGTCGTGTTACATGATGGGGCCCAGTGGACAAATTCTTCCCAATGTGTTGATAGAACGGATTCAATTTCAAAAGCAATATGCATCAAAGTTATGGAACGGATGTAACTCAATTGCAACTCAATAAGTAATGTGCTACTACGTCGCTTTACAGCAATCGGAGTGAGTAAAAATAGGTAAAAGATTCATTTTACAAAACAATTATTGTCACTGGTATCAGAATCAACGTAAACAAATTTCGGTCTGATTTTTCCAACGATGAATGGAAAAGTTTACATATGATTAACTTTTAGAAATAAATAAATAATTTACTAACAAAATCAAGCGGCACACAAAACAGGTGTGAATAAATATCTCTTTTGGATTCAAAATGAGGTATTCAAAAAAGAACTTTTTTTTAAACTTGAAGAAGTTATAAAGTTTGAGTATAGTAACTCCATGACATAGTAATCTTACCACGAGGCTGTTCCGAAAAAGGTGTTCGAGTGTCTTCAACTAGAACTACCCAAGTCCTAGGATTTACGAGAGTTTTATACGGACACTTAACCTTGAATTAAAGAGTTATATGCTTACAGGTCATGTATGCACACAATATTGTTTAACATATGGAGATTCGCCAGACGTTATGGTAGGGGTTGGACGTTACGCCTTTATAGGTTGAATGAAAGAGCTGGGTTATACCGACTCATGAATGACATTCTCTCCACCCTTATATTTTGTCAACTTAAGCACGCGTAAACTCACTGTCGAACATATATCTACAATGTCCCGATTTCTAAAAGGCACATGCGTAGAATACATACACGCTATCTGTACATCAACAATATCTCACCATCAATGCCTCAACGCATGATACCACTGGTAAAATTAGTCAGAATTCTACTAGCAAACTGTATCATGAACATATTAACGAACATGAAATGCTAATATAAAAAAAAATCCCATTTTATATTAGTTACAAAAATACTGTGTCAGCTTGTAAAGACCTATCGCCTATCTATTTACACAATTTTGCCCGGTAAAAGCAAAATAAAATTTATACCGACCCGCAACTCAAATTATGTTTTACCTGTCTAAAACGAGGAAGGCATACTTTGTCTTTAATCAGATGGGGGACAGGTAAATAAATTAGAACATTTTTACTGTCAAATTTTTCAATTATACTGTACTTATGTCACAGTTGGTAAACCTTCAGAATTGTCTTTCATACAGAGATAAAAAAATTTAATTACCTTGAGACAGAAGCAAGATTTGTTACAAAATAGGTTTATGTACAGACACGAACAGAATCAAAATGTCTAACCTTCCTAAAACACTCCAGTTAAATATCTTATTTACAACTTCGTAGGAAACGTGTAGAGGGTCACTACGAATGAATAATAGTGAATTTAGGATGCACGAATATAGATTTTATAGCTCGGTGTAAGTCAAGCTTGCGAGTCAAGAGACACACTTGTTTAGTTTGTAACTCCCACGAGTCAAAAGACACACTTTTCCAGTTTGTTACTCGGGCGAGTCAAGAGTCACACTTGTTCAGCTTGTAACTCGGGCGAGTCAAGAGTCACACTTGTTCAGTTTGTAACTTGGGTGAGTCAAAGTACACACTTTGCCAGTTTGTAACTCAGGCGAGTCAAGATACACACTTGTTTGGTTTGTAACTCGGGTGAGTTAAGAGACACACTTGTTCAGTTTGTAACTTGTCAAAAACATGATAAGGGAAAGCTTCGATGTTAATATCCATACAGATGAGATGAGATTTCTATAGGTTAATTGTTTAATTATATTAGAGGATAAATGTATTTAAAATATTGTTAAATCTTTCCGACATTATAACATGAAGTTCTAAGACCACCTGATATTTTTTTTGCAAGACGATATGTTGACTCCACAACACACTGCCACTGACAGAGAATGGGCTTAAGGCATTCAGCCACTGTATCCGAGTCAGGAAGACTAACGTTCCAGAAACAGCGAATCACTGCAAGAAAACGTACGAGGCACACAAACACAAGTATTCACCTTTTCTCTCTCCAATTTTAAGGTCAATTCACCCATTATTGTGTAATCGTCTTACATTAACTCCCTGCAGAGCAATATCCCAATTCCTAGAGTTCTATAGCGACTCGGAGCTGTTCACTTTAACAACTAGCAGCTGAAGTAACATGGACACGTGGTAATAAAGATATCCAAGACAAGAGCAGCAAGAAGGCCGAAGCAGGAGAAGCAGTCACCACTGAAAGTCAACACCACTCTAATTGACAACACATTTCTGAGAGTGAGTTGTAACAGAAGTCCAGAGGTATATTAACGTCGTGACACAAGGACGCGGATGAACACGAGATCTACCTGTACAGGGGATTGAGAATGCTATCAGTACCATATCAACATGTCCAGATTCAGACTAACTTTGAAGCAGGGAAGCTGAATTCACCCTGAAAACTTACAATGACGATGCACGTGGTTTCGTCTCACTGGTTAGCTCCATCTTCTTTCACACGCTTAGTTGAACACAGGCAAGCGAACAGCCCAGAGGGTCGTCGCGGTTGACCCGGTTCTAGGGACATTTGGAGTAAGGTTAGGACAACGTAAAAAGCCTCCCTCTAAATGAGCCCAGGTAAAACTTGTAACGTGACATCGACAATCTGAATCGCGTGAAACTGGCCAAAGAGCTCAGGGGCAGTACAAACAGGACTTAATTAGATACCACCGGCTCTAAACAATTTTTTTCGCCTTTGCTATAATTAGTCTAACGGAAATTAACCCGAATAAAGGATAAAAACTGGACACAAAGATCGATGAAAAATTCCGATACCAATCAGTTCAACACTACATTTATGTGGACACTTTTTTTTTCAGTATACATCAGTAAAAAAAAGAAAAGATTTCAAAATGCTATGTATTCCTCAATGGACATTCCATGGGAGGAACGGCGAACAAACCGTAATTGAGCGTAAAGCGATGAATATCAAAGTTGAATATAAATACCATGTAAATTGTTAACAGTCACATCTGATGGTTTTGATAATACTACTAAATGGTATATGTTATCAGTCCAGTAATCTTTCTCTATCACTGAAACTAATTATACAAATTTCTATGAAGACGGTATCAACTAAAAGCCTGGCTCACGGTTAATCAAGTTCTACATAAATCACAATCCTCCAGTGTCCATTAACGTAAATATTTACATAGGTAAGTATCAGTACTCAGCTCATTAGCAAATAGTCTCAAATAATTAAGTAAAAGAGAAAAATAAAAGGTGACCAATGAAGTGCAATATATTAGTATATCTTACGCAAGATCATATTTAGTCAAAATTAATTCTATACTTAAACGGTTTATTATTCTGTACACGATGAAAGAACTAAAATTAATTATGTATTAAAACTTGATGATATATCCGCATTCCGTTGTGGTATTATCAAAAGTGTATTCAATTTCAATTTGTCGTGTTTGCGGCTTTAAATTGACTACAATATTATTCCCAGTTACTTTTCTATTGCCTATACTCCTGTGAGTTCTAGAAAAAAACACACAAAGAGTAGAATATAAAAACATCTCCAGTATATATCCATAGGATTTTGATGTATAAAAGCCTAGCTTAAATATGCCTACTGAACTGCGTAGGAAGGCTAAGCGAAGATAGGAGGGGAACTCAATACTTGTTAACCATTTGAACGGTCAACATACATAAATTTTAACAGCTCGTTGAAATGCCGAGTCTATTAACTGAATTAGTGCCAGTTTGAATCAGAAAGTAATGTAGCTTTTTTTACCTTTTGTTTAAAAGAATTACAGGTGTGTCAAATGACGAAAGGAAATGGTGGACATGTCATGTTGTATT
>JAVFBW010128065.1:0-23586 GCA_034783835.1 Mopalia ciliata
AATATGGAAGTCCACAGAAAGTCACAATGCCGTTGGGACTGGGTAATGGCTGGTTTCATACTTCTACTTGATAGACTCCTGATCATTCCTAAGTACAACACCAGGATAATACTTCCATTTTATTTTTAATTTGCTTCTAGTGGATGAGAGGGGAATATATTGTTACTTGTTTAGATTATATTTACATTAACAATTTTCACAAGTATATTTCTGACAGAGTAAGAAGAAACTTTTGTGCTAATAGTTACGTGAAAGTTATATTTAAAGGTCGAGTACTGAAGGACGGTGATGAGCTTTGGTATTTACACGCACATGACTTTTCTGAGAACGCTACCGCTTGTTTCTTATACCTGTTTGTTAGGTTTTGTTGTAAAGGCTGGGTCTTTTCTCGATGAACGCATTTTATATATCAAGGTATTGAGACTAGAGATCTATCGCATTCTGAAACTATCCCAGCAGTTTCTCGTGCAAGGGACATTGTTGATGTAGGCCCCTGATCCTGAGGTGAACGACAAAGCCGCGACGACTGTGGCGATGTGAGTTTGGAATGGGGGCCGAGATCATTAAAGATTGGGGGCCGGTATGTTCATTGGAACATACATGTAGTTATGATCTCCATCTTCCAAAATTCCAAAATCTGCAGTAGGTTAATAATTTTCCGACGTTTAATAAAGTAAATAAATTCGGACAATGTTGTGGGTTAACAATGTAACATCCGGGCATTTAACTCAGTCAGGAACCTCTGAGTCAGGAACCATCGTCAGCAGTATATGTCGCCCATTGCTGAAATTGTGCTTTAAGGGCCGCTTCCGTGATGGATTTGGCGGCCAGTCAATCACATTCTTTATTATTTTCTTAATATTTTTTACAAAAATGTGTTAATTTAATTTTCATTGCTATATTTCATTTAATATGTTAAATGCTTAGAAGTGTTAAAATGGATTTACTGGAGCACGTGTCAGTACTTGATCTCTACAGATAATCACCTTCTGTAAGGTCTCCGTGGGGTACCCGACTTGTTGTCATCAGTGTGACAGCTGGGTGAGGGTTAGAGTGGGTGTCCCGTGGACAGGAAGTGGTTAACAATAGCAACTGAATATGTCAATTAGCAATTATGCTCGAATCACCACTGTGTCTATTGTCCAAATACGCTAATGACCAAGCTTTTACAAATAAGTATATGAAAAAACATTATTATACAATAATAACGTCATCTTATTTGCGGATTGCGAATCAAAAACTCCAGAAGTGGAATTAAAATCACAATTTTAACACTAATTCCAGTCACTCAGACCAATTTGAATTGTACTAATTAGGTATTTAACTAGGCAAAAACACATTTTGTATGCAGCCATATCCACACATTGCACCAAATTTTCATAAAACTTAAACAATCGACTTTGTCCATCACTTCCCCTCCATCCTTGGTGAATCCTGGACATGAAGTGCCTTCCCAGTTGGTTTTAAAGTACATGTTTACCACAATTGTGACTTAACTATCAAGGACAGTTAACACAATTCCATGGATTTCAACTTCTATATTTTGGCGTATATCTCGATTACACTTCTTGTTTTGTTAATTGTCTTGTAGTACACTATTTTGTTATTTCCATTTCGACTGAGGACAGTATCCGAGCAGACCATTCAGAATATCTGGCTTGTATCACCTAAAATGGCACAAAATTTTCCGCATGATATTTTCTTAATTGAATTATAAAAATAATAAATATAATATTTTTTATCTAGGCAAAACACATTTTGTGTACATGTTTTGTGTACATGTTTAGCCATATGGCTAGTCTGCCAAATGTTCCAGACTTAAAACAGGATGGTATAACAAATTGTGTTTGTTATGCCATCCTGAATATAAGATTAATTCGTATGTTTTCCATTTAAAGGTATTTAAAAAAAATAAAAGTTATCGACTTTGCCCATCATTTCACTCCAGATTCTTTGGTTATGTCCTTGAGATGAAGTGCCTTCCCAGTTGGTGTTAAAGTACTGGAAGGAAACGCTTAATTTATATTCAGATTATGATTCCACCCTTAATACAAACACACAAACAATTTCTGAAATAATACTTTATTTGCCAGACATGTAATAGTTGTGCTCCTGTGACAAAATAACTTGTTGTATCGAATAACAGTAAAGTCACAGCTTCAAGTAGAAAATCTTGAATCTCGAAATAAAAATTCATAAGCGTGCCTATCTTGTGGTTACATGGAGTTGTAACTCAGGGAAACATAATGGGTCACTTCACTTATTGATTAAAGAAAGTGAATATGTCAAGTATTTTCTTTATGTTGTGATAACACTTTCTTCGTTTGAACCCACATCACATCAGAAAAAATTGCAAATTGAGACTTGTCCTGGAATAGAAGCCAGAGATGGTCTTAAATTGTTCTGCTGGTTAATCTGTAAATAGGTTTTTATATGTGTTACCCATATGAGTTCATTTCCTGTGGCGAAATATAAATAAAAATAGGCCTTCGGAGATCAAATAATGTATGTCTAATATCCCTGTTATGTTGTGTGTTTCAACTGGAAATGACTTTGTTTGGCTGATAATTCAAAAGTAGGGATTATACTGCCTGTTGCGTTGTGATTTATCACACTATTACATAACAGCTTAATTCGGATAATATAACAGCCGTTACTTTGTAAAAGAAGGTTACCAATACTATCATTCTTTAACTATTTGGAGTCAAAGCTTATAGAAATTCTATGGAGGATCCCTCCGATTGATTGAAATATATTGTCAGAGTATGTTTCATATAAACATTGTGGAATGAGATTATGTAGCCCCCCTCCCCCACACACCTCCCTCTTCTATCGCTAATGGCGTACGGGCTTACGATTGTTCAGTATTTTTTATCTGCAGTTTAATTCTAGACAAGAAATGTGATTGGAATAGATGTTGGACTTAAACCATTCGCTTTGTATGCCATTCTTTGAAAAACGAAATAAGCACGCATACCAATTAAAGGAAAAGTGGTAAAATACATTTTTGAAATAAGATATTAATCAAATCAACATGTGTTATTCGCTTTTGTATGTCATTCTTTGAAAAACGAAATCTAACAGTATTTCTGGTAGATCCAGAATACGCACAGTAGTCCCATCTGGCAAGAGTATTGTGTTTTCAACGTCTAAAGATTCTGAAATTGTGAGAAAAATAAACAATGGTAAATTAAACTTGCAAAAGCATGTCTGATTATACAAACAACAGCCTTTAAACATGTATCGATTACCCTTACAAAGTGTCCATAATGGCTCTGCAGATAAGATATTTCAATGGTAATTTACGTGTTAGATTATACAGATCCTGGTTATCTTCGTCAGCAGTTGCCATGTCATCGCATGTGTTATTTGAGTTCCATGTTATTGGACAATCAACTATCAGAGCAGATTCTGAGGCGTGTGAACTTTCCTGTAATCCCATAAATGTGGTCTTATTTATTTGGTATACTATGTTAGTATTCACCAACATGGGCGTGGTGTGAGCGCGGTGTAAAGGGAAGTCCATTCTGACCTATTAGTGTTAAGTTCTCTCTGAGAATGTATAAAAATAGACTGATCCGCCATAGTCCTGTTGCCCTTCTATAACTTAGATGTAACAGCGAATAAAAACCTCAATTATATGAAGGACTCGTGAGCTTAATTATGGGCTTAGGCGTTTGGCGGCGACACTCATTTAGCGACACGCTGTGTTTCTTTCTTTGCTTGGGACCAGATGTGTGAGTTTGTTGCATCTGACTGCGAAGTCTGAGTGTTGGCTGTCAAGTAATTAATATTTGATGGGATTATCTTTCAAACTGTTCATTGTTTCTTTTCCATTGACGGGTAATACTCTAGCTTACTTTGGTTGGCTTATCAACTTCGGTGACCCCATTGACGGTATGACGTAACACCTATGTTTGAATGAATCCCGACTAAGTGGCATAGGAACTGGCACATAAATCATGGGCTTATCAGGTAATTACGCATATACAACATGTAATTTATCTATTGTTTTTACTAATAATGTATTTATTATTTCAGTGTCCTTTTTAATTTAAATATGGCAATGTTAATTAAATGAACACATTTTTGTAAAAAAAAATATATTTAAAAAATTAAAAAGTATGTCATTGACGGGCCGCGAAATTCATCACGAGAAGCGGTCCTTAAAAAGCACAATGTCAACAACAACAAGGTAATTGCACTGAATATTTCAGTTGAGATCGAAAAACATATTACAAAGTTACCTGGCGGTTTTCCAAACGAGACACATGTCAATTACTATACACAACAATTTCACGGTGTATTAAAAACTTCAAAAGCTATTGCTTGGCCGTGTTGACCGTAACTGCTCGCAAATATATTTAACCACCATCAGGGATCAGAAGACAAGAAGTGGTAAGGTATAAATACAGAAATAAAACAAGACTATCGTGCAATTGAAAAAAACATTAAAGTATGCATATTGACGAGAAAAATGTATTTTAATGATTTGTATTGTCATATTA
The DNA here is from genome assembly GCA_034783835.1 of Mopalia ciliata. Classification (NCBI taxonomy): domain Eukaryota; kingdom Metazoa; phylum Mollusca; class Polyplacophora; order Chitonida; family Mopaliidae; genus Mopalia; species Mopalia ciliata. The sequence continues at coordinate 4,509 of JAVFBW010128065.1, forward strand.
ATCCCTAATATTACTTCGCCTATCATGCTTATAAGTTAATTGAGTGTCATTTAGAATGCAATTATAAAAACGTCAAGTTATTTACCGTATTTTATATACTATGCGCTTTTAACTCGAATATATAGTATTTTATCGTGGGATGAAGCTTGTACAACTGGTGTTGTTACCCACATTCGGAGCAAATTTAGTACATATGACTTTCTTAGTAATCCGGACATTAATTTTCACGTAGAATAATTTTATGCAATTCGATCCTTTTGTTTTTGTCATAGACAATCATTTAGTGTATTTCCATTTCTTTACTCTATAGTTCAGCTAGTAAAGCACATAATTATTTGTCTTGCCGTTTGTGACATAATAATTGACTTCTGTATTGACAGGATCGTGACCAGCATGACAATACCGCTTCTTATCCAACGACAATAGCCGGATAAAGGAGAGCGACTTTTCTCACGAAGTGCAAAACAAAAGCTAATCCTCTAGCTTATGTGAAGCTCTTAATCAACTTTGATATGTTAATTAACAGGAAATGCCGCCCGGAGTTAATTCCTATCGAGACCGATTCCATGGGAGAGAGAAATTCCTAATAAAGTTTTGCAAAAATATCCTTTTCTACGTTTTTCTATATTGGTGGGTGTTTCATCAGAGAATGGTTTTTTGGCCGCGTTTAATAATCTGTGTGTAATGTCCATCTATTCTAGAAGTTTCAATATGACGACAGAGGTCTTTGTCGCCTTAATTTCTCGTCTCAACGTCTTCAGTGCATGTTGTTAAAATTGTTGTTTAAGGGCCAGTTTCCCGTGTATAGATTGCGCCACCCTTCATTATAATTGTAAGTAATTTAGTTGACATTAATTGACATCCACATATAATCCACTTTCATGATGTTGTTTCCAGGGGTATCCAACTCTGACATATGTATGTGCGACAGCTGGTTAAGGGGTAGAGTGGGCGTATCGTAGATACCAGGTGTTGATACAACTTCTGAGTAGAAAAACTTCATTTTGCTAATAGCCCGTCTATTGTTAAAATATTGATATATCAAGTACTTGCAACAATACGATTTACAAGATTATCTCAAACATGTAATTGACAGGACTTGAACTACCGTCACCCCTGAGATTACAATATACAATATTTTGTAATCCCAGGTCACCACAATATTTGCATTGTATATAGTTCAACTTTATAGGTGTTACAAACCACCTTGAATCCAGAGACTTTTCTACAATGTTAAATTTCACTGTACACCGATTTCCCGGTGGGCTCTTCCCTAGTGGCTGCTTCTTCTTTAAAATATCGCTTCTGACTGTGTGTGTATTGTAACACACAGGAGGTCTGAGTGTCGGCTGCCATGTCATAAGACCTCTTATTTCTTTCATTGGATTCGTGTAATTTTCTGTCACGGTTATTACTCTAGCTAGCCTTGAGTAACTTTTCGCATTCGGTAAACACATTGAAGGTATTGCATAACACCTATATGTCTGATCAAATCCCACACTTCCCGACTTTAATGGTATTAGAATAGACACAATAATCAACCCATTCAGCTTTCTAGTTGATCAAGGGGAGTAATTTAATTTCAAAAGAAAAACATATAAAAATCATAAAATCTTTAAAGAAGCTTGACAGAAAAATTAAAATAAATCACACCTGAAATTTTAGTTGAGTTGGTTTCATTTTGATATAGAGAATAACAAAAAATCTTATTTAAACACCTGGAATTTGAGTTGAGTTGGTTTTATTTTGATATAGAGAATAACAAAAACTCTTATTTAAACACCTGGAATTTTAGTTGATTTGGTTTATTTTGATATAGAGAATAACAAAAAATCTTATTTAAACACCTGGAATTTGAGTTGAGTTGGTTTTATTTTGATATAAAGAATAACAAAAACTCTTATTTAAACACCTGGAATTTGAGTTGAGTTGGTTTTATTTTGATATAAAGAATAGCAAAAAATCGTATCACTATAAGCGCTAAAAGTACATAAGAGAAAGCAAAACTTGTTTTTCTGTACAATATAAATATATAAGAGCTATGAAGAGATAGTACTTTACTTCACGAGCGGAGAGTTGAGTTCTTTGAATGCAAAACCCTTCAATGAGACTCTCTGTATTGATAAAGAGTTTACATTGGAATTAATAAATTCCTCTCGATTGAATATATTGTTTTTTTTTATGTTGATTGATGTGAATAACATTTTGTTCTCTAAAGATTATAGAAACTGACAAAACAATCAAGAACTACTGCTGTTACAGTATATTCAATATGGCGAAATGCGTGTTTAACATTTAGCATAACATTACGCTATTGGGCAAAATGAGATTTCCTTCTATATTGGATGTAACTCCTAAGATTTCTTCTAACTACTGATTTTAAATTATATGGTGGAGAATCGTTTGGATATGTTTCGGATACAGAGAAACTGCCAACAGTCATATAAGTACAATTATTTCATTTTTTAGCTTCATAATCCATCACGGTCACCAACAATGATATTGTACACTTATTTTAACAAGTACACCTTTATACATTGTTGTATTGCTTACGTCATGAACAATGATATCGCGCACTTTTGTTAAAGGCACATGTTTATTTTAGTTCAAGAGTCTAAATTATCCACTTGGACGTTTCATTTAAAGGAAATGTATTATTGTTAAATCTTAAAGCTATATAGATCAATTATTTTCTGTGCGAAGGTTTATAGATATCAATCAGAGTGAAGATGGTGGCAATTTTTGATATTTATTTTGCCGGGCCCATGGCATTAATATCCAATAAGCCACAGACAACCCCATAGAAGCAGTATTATTTAACACACCAGACGCGCTTCAATGGGAATATAATTATATGACGTATTCTCCTAGAAAGATGTAGCAAACTTCTTTCGAACCGTATTGCTGTAAAGTTTAAGAATGAGCGCATTAGATGTGTATATACTAGTCCTGACTACTTACTCCATCACTGTACCCTACTGACGGAGCTCACGATGACAATTCTTCATATATGTCTTTCTAATACGATTTCCAAGGAAAGCTTGCATTTCATTTCTGTGACAGTCCTGTTTCGGTGTTGGTCATTGCCAATTGTGAAGTTTCCCACTCGAATATATTGGGGTTTTTTATTTTGCTTAATTGGGCGCTTCGTCAAAGAGACTTTTACCCATATGGGTTTACCAAAGGCTTTGGTTAAATGGATTTTTTAGAACCCTATATTGTTAATAAAATCAAGGCTGACAGCGTTTTTCGAAATCATAGAAAACAAGTTTTGTTTATTTTCTACATAATATTAGATAAACCAGAAACGATTCTTGGCAAAGAAAAAAACAAACCGTGGTAAAAATCAATTCGTCGTTTAACTGTTTGTTTACGTGTAGATAAACAGTTCTAATCGGTAGATCACAACTGTTTATGAAATCTCCACGTTTTTGACTCGACAATGAATGAACAAACGCAACAGCTGAGTACCAATGGCGCTATTGACGGTTAGCGAAGGAGTCAGACATTCAAATTAGAAAGTCATGTAGCCGCTTGGATGTTTATTTATAACATTTTTTAGTCTCCGTCCTCATTACAAATGTTAATTTAGAGTTAAACAAACTCTGATTCAAGAAGAACATAGCGTTTAGTTTTGCAATAAGCAAATTGAACGTTTTTGAAATATCGATGTGAATTAAATTACAAACCATAAAACTTGTATAGCACAACTTTTTGTACAAAAAATATATTTGTAATAAATCATAAAATTTATGAGTTTTATATATCCATTGAGTGTTCGATTCGCCGGCCATTGGTAATTGTATTATCAAGTTCTAAGTGAACCAATAACTCCTGTGTTTTTGTTACCAATCTAATGAAACAAATCAGAACGTGTCAAACAAGGTTCAAACAACTGAAAATAGTGCGTGAGGATAAGTTTAGTTCGTGGTGAGAAGTTACAAAATAATCTTTCGAGATGCTTAATGATGTTAATTGATTAAGTTCAGACAGGTATAGCAGGTGGGACAAGGGGAAAGCTCTGACCAGGTGAATCTTGTTGTTTTGGTGATATTACCAAATATCCATGATTATGTCCCAGGCGTTAACAACACCGGTACCAACAAATTAAGACTAAGGAGGCTTTGTGAGAAAAGCTTACGATTGAATTTCTACAATTTGCATTTACATTTATGCTGATAACGTCCGTCTATCTATACTTACAATTCGGATATGATGAGTATTAACACAAAATGTATGACATGTGAAATTAGTATTAGACAAAGGTATTTGCGTTCTATCTAACTATATGGAATCTGTCGCCATAAGTTACCATTCATTGCGAAATTCGCATAGTGTGCCAAATTTCTCGGCTATTTTCTGGTTTCTTAGAGATAAGTTCAATTTTTGTACAAAGCAGCATTTTGCGCTCTTCATTTGTGCAAATGTGTGTCTTGACATGGATTCAAAATCGAGCCGATGACGGGCAATACCAATTGGCATTGTAAACAAGTCATATTTCAGTGGTTAACCGGAGTTAGATATCAGACCATTTCATACAGGTGTTTACCTTTCGTGAAAATTACTGGCAACTTTTAAATATGTCCTTTCGCTGGGAATGACACATTTTCGCGACCAAAACAGTTTGGTCTTCTGTATTTTAACTCTTGAGCCGAAAACAATCGTAATGGTTTTATTGGATAATCGTAATATAACCGTGGATATACCCCACACGAAAAAGAAACAAATCGAAAACAAGTGATTAGAAAACAATATAGTATATTTAAAATGTGTGCCCATTTGTTCAAAATACAAACTTACAGCACTTTCTAAATACATCTTCTATACATGTGTTTTAGCACTCAATGAATTAATATGTCAATTAAGATAAACTAAATAACTTCAATAATATATCAATCTTAGCACAGTTTGATAATGTATATATCTGAAATGTCAATTAAATTTGCGAGCACTGCCGATCACACAAAACGTGTATCGGAATTCTGGCAAAAATTAAACAGAGATGTGATGTTTGTTTCCTGGTAAAATGGCATTTCTGAAAAGCTGTCACCAATAAAACTGTCCAAACAATAGTCAATATTATAATTGAATGGCCATAACTCGTTAAGATCCATTTTAGTTCTTTTGGAAAACATTTTCACTTCAGTTTGAATGGAATTTGTTGCATCCTCCTGATTAGCAGACGACAGGTGCCTTTTCCGTTTGGCGGACATCCTCGGTTTCGCGAATCGAAAACTGGGCATCTGATGATGCTCTTTGCATCTCGAAAGTTGGCTTTCAATAATATTGATAGGATAGTTTGTGTCTACGGTCAAACAATTTGAAGATACATGATCCACTGGACTAATTTTTAGGTTTTCTGCAGGCATGTCCACACCTGACGTGAAGACGATAGAACTTATTTGAGGAACCGACACCTCCCCTGTTGATGGTCCTGATGTAATTTCTGGTAAATCCAAAATATTGACTGTGACATCAACTGGAAAGAGTATGGTGTCTTCAACATCTAAGGATTCTGAAATTACATAAATAAACAAAATTAAGTTGAAGAACTTTACAACTTTTGATTTGGAAAATCATTTGAATATACGGAAACTCTGCCATAACTAATAATGGATTGTAAATGAAAACGTACCTATTAAGTTATACAGGTCCTGGTTTTCTTCTTCAGTAGTTATTGATGAACTTCGTATCATTTCATCACATGTGTTTTTTGAGTTCCATGTTGTTTTATAATCGACTATCAGAGCCGGTTCTGAGGCATGTGAACTTTCCTGTAATCCCATAAAGTTGGTCTCATCTATTTGGTATACTATGTTAGTATCCACGTACAAGGGCATGGTAGATGTGCATGAGCGAATCGGTAAAGGGAAATCCATTCTGGCCATGTAGTGTTACGTTCTCTTAGGTTCTGCACGACAATTACTGATTAATTGTGATTCTGTCGTCCTTATATACCTTGTACACGTCACACAAAAATAGCGCAGCTCACAATGATTAGCGGCTCATCAGCTTGTCTTTGACGTCCTTACACATTTAGCTACCTGCTGTGTTTCTTTCCTTATAAATGTCAATTGTGTATTGACTGTTTTGCCTGTGTAGTATTGTGTAGGGAAATTAGTTTCATAAGATCTCTGCTATGACAGCTATTTTACTATTGGTCAAAATCGCTAATGTGCATAGAAAGTTACTTAACCATTAAGTAAGCCATTACTTAACATGCCTATTACTTATCTTACAGAAAATGTGTTGTTGTAGACGAGGAACAATCACCACTAAAACCAATGATATCATGTGTGGTTTAGACTTTTTGATAAGTTCTCACATGTCGACCCTGTTTACAAATGTCATTGATTCTAGCGTCCTACGATCCTCTATATCATTATATGTAGACAATTGTATAAAATCATAAATTCTTATGAAGACTGGGTTTCAATACAAACCGACTTATATTTAAATGGTTCAGCACATGGAAACTTAAACTAAATTTTGTAGGTGAAATGCCCCTTGAGAAACGTCTATATCTATTAAGTTGCTATTATTAAGTTAATACACACACGACGGATCTTTGAAGTGTTTTGTACGGTGGTTTGTAATTTGTCAGCTGTCTTAGAATAAATCCAGTACATTAATACAGTCATTTATACAGAAAAGGAATTAAACTTCAGAAAAACCAAGCCTATTCTGATTTGCAGTTTCAACAAAATACCTAAGATAGCTTTATTTCAACAGGAATAGTTACAAATCATTGTTGAATAAGATTTTAAGAAAGGTTTCCTTGACCAGCCTTCAGCCAGTATATCAAGGTATGCTTTGGCCACTTGAAATATTCATTAATTTATCCCGAAAAGTTAATATTAAGTACTAGTATTGGCAGAGGCTTTGTTCAGCTGACTTATTAAACAAAACTGTCACGCTTAAACTATGGAAAATGTCAAATCCAAGTAACACAATTTAACACAACTATTTAACTTTTATCATAAATAATAAATAGGACGGTGTTAACAGTTCTGATAACCCCGCTGCCAGACGATGTTAACAGTTCTGATAACCCCGCTGCCAGACGATGTTAACAGTTCGGATAACCCCGCTGCCAGACGATGTTAACAGTTCGGATAACCCCGCTGCCAGACGATGTGAACAGTTCGGATAACCCCGCTGCTAGACGATGTTAACAGTTCGCATAACCCCGCTGCCAGACGATGCTAACAGTTCGGATAACCCCGCTGCCAGACGATGTTAACAGTTCGGATAACCCCGCTACCAGACGATGTTAACAGTTCGTATAACCCCGCTGCCAGAAGATGTTAACAGTTCGGATAACCCCGCTGCCAGACGATGCTAACAGTTCTGATAACCCCGCTGCCAGACGATGTTAACAGTTCGGATAACCCCGCTGTCAGACGAGCAAGTGTTCACAGGTGTAGCAATAACAATAGTGAAAAATTTAACTCTACAAGATGATAATTTCGTAGTCAACGGTAAAAATTTATCATAAGCAAATCAGCGAGCTATTTTTGGCAAAGTCCCAAAGCAATTATTCGTTTAGTCATCCATAATAGATTTAGCTTACCTTTCCAGTGTTTTAAAAGTATAACAAATTTGAGCGAAAGTGAATTCACAAAATATCAAGGGATATTGGATAAAATACCTAGTCACACGTGTTAAAAATGGGTCATTACCCATTTTAAATATGCCAAAATCGAACAGATGAGAGAAGACAATTAATCCAGTTAATTAAAAATAAGACAACTTAATGTTAAAGTATCGTACACAAAATGCATCAATTTATACAAAATGAGAAGTACTAAAACTCGAATTGTCAAAAGACTTAATTATTAATGCTTCGTGTGGATGTGGTCTACAATCAAAGTATTTCCCCGAAGAAAATTGTTCCCCGGATACAATATGTATCGTGTTCGTGTTATTATTATGACATTTCATTTTGATTTATAACAACCCTTGATTTCCTTAACACAGCTCGCCTTATCGACGCTCTTGTTTAAATTTCATTAGAGTTGACTGCATAGCCTTACGAACTTTTGGTACTTCCCAGAATTTTCAACAATACATTTATTTTAGCCTGATTCAAAGTGAGAAAATAAATGCGTTGAACTAAATTACCGAAATCAGATATATCTGAATTCTAGTACCATTTGTATAATTTATATGAACTGTCCGCTAAACTGATAAACGTTTTAGCGATATGCTGTGTTACTTTCTCTGCTTGCTTTATTTTATCTGACTAAGAGGTATGAGTGCAAAAGGCTGACATGTTTTAGAGCAAATGGTGATTTCTTTTAATGAAGTCATGTTTTATTTTTATTGACGTTTAGTGCTCTAGCTAGCTTTGAGTAACATTTCACATTCGGTGAAGGCATTGAAGGTATGACATAACAACTTACTGGCATCAGAATAGACACATATATAATCCGCCCATTGAGTTTTTCTATGGGATCAAGCTGAGTAATTCAATTTCAAAAGGAAGACATACTACCAGCGGAAACGAATTGTTCTATCAGATCCGGGCTAGTGGTCTTATACGTTATCACACACAGACGATGAAAACATTTTGAATTTGGTTTACACAAAACCTTTTACGAACCTTTTACCACGAAGCTGCATGGAAAAGCTAGCACCTTCAGCTGCTATGGAGCACCTAATTACCTGTGACAAATTATTTGAGGGATAATGTCACCTGGAGTAATACACAATCAGAAAACCACACAATCTCAGTTTCTAATTATGGTAATCCACGCAGTGGGATTAGGCGCTTGATTACACCGGATAGTCGGACGTCAACGAGATTATAGGAAAATTGCAATGAGCGTTGGATACTATAAAATTTACTCGACAAACTATGATCAAATATGGACATGAATACGTCATCTGTAGACATGTCAAAACGGCTGAATATCGCAGCTTGTTTTCTGTTTCACCATTTGGTGTATACGATACTAAACATACAGGCATTTTAAAGGTATTCCAAAATCGGTTTTAAAGTTGATCGGAAGGGATTGAATTACAAAGATAATACTATCACATATCTGTTGAACAAATCCCGTAGTTTTTCGATGCTTACAATTTGTTTTATTCACTTACAAAATTGCAAATTTTCATGCAAGTTATTCTAGCTGTGACGTAGGCAGGGGAAACGGCATTCCGAACAATCTGTGGCGGATAGTGACGACTCCGTAAAGGATTATGAGGACTCCATACCGGAGATACACGAAGAACTGTTAGATAATGAGAAATAACAAAATGGCGGTCAGATTTCTATAGATACCAGTCACTACGTGAATTCCCCTGGTGACGTCACTCGAGAATCAAGCAACTAACTCTAAATAAAAGTCAGATGTTCAAATCCCAATTTCTCCACATTTACGCAGAGCTTTTTTAATGAAACAAGTTGCAAGTCGTTCAGTGAATATTGGACTATTTTATGCGCTTTCTAGGTATCAACCATTTGGGAAGACCTTTGTTGAACACACGTATACCATTATAAAAACATGTCGGCAACGACCCAGATGTTTAAAGACTAATTCACATCTGGAATGTTTGATTCTATTTAAACGGTTCAATTAAACCACACAGACATATAATTCGATTGACTTTAAGACTCTTTAACAAAGGAACAACCTTTGTTAAGACTGGTAGGCGACAGTTATTTGTGTTTAGTTCCTCATGTACTGATAACATCAAAAGGTACCGAAGTCACCATAGAATTAAATGGATAATTCTCCTATATCGACATATAAGACTATAAGACCAATTTGCAGTTTGATTTGTACATATACCGAATTTTTTATTTGCTACATATTTATCCCGTACATTTATATTACCTTTTCTCGAGATGTATGCAGGTTATCCATTACAACTCTAGGTTAAGATCTATTTATAAACTTGTCTCTGTGAGCTAATCTAGAACACAACATAATTCGTCAGCTTTAATTAATCGACATCCCTTTTATGAAATTCGTGTGAAATTAAATCCAATTTGGAAATATTGTCACAATGTAAAAAGTCGAAAGTTTGACATAGTGGACTCTCTTTGAGTAAATGCATCCTGTGATAGATTCGCCTAAAACTCCATCCTAAGTGACCTATCAAATCGATGGAATGACAACTCTTAAAAGTAGTTGGACTAACTTGCAGTATGATAAAATCATTTCAATATAATTGAATTTACACACTGACTAGCTAACTTCCACAAAACCTGCCTAAGACAAATGTGTATGGTAAATGACGTCATCATATGTTCAAATTCCATAAGCGGACATCACGTTTCTGTCACAAATAACAACAAGCCCGTAGCAAATATGACAGCTGAGCAACTTTGGCTAAAAAAAAAAACGGTGCGTTAATCACCTAACCAAACTGCGTTTTACAGCTATATACAAATTCAGACGTCAGTGACGGTTAGCAAATGTGTCAGACATTCAAATAAGGAAGTCATGTAGCCACAAACACAACTGTCTGTACAAAATATAGATCGATTTTTCCCGCCCGAACTTTATGGGCCATTAACACCTAAGTATAGATCTGTTTGTTTGACAATTTCATGAAACAAATTAAAAGAACAACAACGATTAATTGAAAGGAAAGTTCAACTAGTTTCATGAAGTTCAGATATATTGCAGGTGTTACAAAAGTGTTGGCTAGGCGGGTGAAGTTGTTTTCATGACATTTCACAACATCCAAAACTATATCCCAAACATTAACAACACCTTTTTAACTGTGACTTGGAATTTACGTTGATTAACCTGTTGTTGTTTTTTTTTTTACTTCCACTCAATGTCATCTACGTGACGTCTCGGTTACGGCAAGACTGGGTGGAATACGGTAGATAAATGTTTGCACAAATGTAAATCAAATGAAAGACATAATATATATAAAAGAAATGTTGGTGGACCACAAAATAAGTATTCGGGAAGCGCTTATGAGCCTATAATTGCAATCAAATGTTCAATCACCAAAACTATGTTGCAAGAGTCTAAAATAGATATTATTTTAAAATATCCAGTCTAACATCAGGAACTATTCTACATCACAAAATTCGCACAGTATGCCAAATTGATCTCAGGCTACGGACAGAATGCATCCTTTTTTAAAAGAGGAGATCTCTTTCGGCGAATTCCCATTTTTTTCTCTCATTTTCTATTAATATAAACCTTGTGAGTTTTTATACTATATCAAGTTCCCAGGACGCTTAATGTAGTATGAGGTTTTCACCAATGTAATCTCCTGCATTGAAGCCGCTATTCAGGAGCTGTATGTTACAGCACCAATATTCAAAACGTTGTAAGAAGAAAACATCAGATTAGATTAAACTGGATTATCATTCAGAGAATTTGTGTTTGAAGAAAGTCATCCAGAACGCACAAGATTTCCATTGGCATCAATATATGCTGCGAAAAATAATTCGTCAGAGTGTTCTTAAAAGTTGTTCTTCTTAAGGTGCCCTATCCGTATATTAAACAACTATGGTACCCATAACTATAGGTAAACCACACCCTTTTCACGCAGGTGTAGAAGGACAAGTTTCCCGTGAAAATTAATAACAAATATGTTTATGTAAAAATCGCTTACAAGACATTCCCGTTCCCCACTATAGAATCCAAATGCCCCAGTTACCAAGTTTTGAGTCGAGCTCAAATTTGTTTAAAGATACACTCACATGTTCTGGACAAGTGATTTATTACGTCCAAGCCAAAACATACTTTATACAGGGACTATTATTACAGCTCAATGTAGCCATAAAAAACGTTCTTCTCCGCACAATTATTCTCCAGGAGAAAATTTTATCATGTACCAATTAACATAAATAGGAAAGACGTCAACTCATAGGCCTGGATAGGAAAACAATAGTATATTAAATAAACAATCTTCAGACACTTTATACAACAATTCACTATACATATGTTTTAGCACTGATTAGAGGTATAAAAAGATAGAAACTAAATTAATGAAATAAGATAAGAATATTATTCTTATTCATTTTAGCACCGTGGGTAAATATATATCTGACTTGTTGGTTTAACCTTATGGTCACTGTCGATCACACAAACCGTTTATAGTAATTCTCACAGAAATTAAACATAGAGGTGTTTTGTGCTTCGTGGTAAAAAGATAGTGGTGAAATGTTGTCGTCCATAAAACTGTCCAAGTAGGTAGGTAAGCAAGATTCCTGTGGGTCTAGTTTCTTTCTTTTTGAAGACATCCACACTTCGGTTTCAATGGAATTCATTAGGTCCTCTTGATTAGCAGACGACAGGTGTCTTTTCCGTTTGGCAAACTTCGTGCGATTCGTAAATCGACAACTGGGCATCTGGTGATGCTCTTCACATCCCGAACTTTGGCTTTCATAAATATTGAGAGAATAGTCTATATTTGACTTCAAACAATTTAAAGATTCATAATCCACTCGATTATTATACATGTTTTCTGAATGCACATCCAACACAGATGTATAGACGATAGGATCTATTTTAGGGACCGAAACCTCCACTGCTGATGTTTGTAACTGCATTTCTGATAAATCTAAAATATTGACCGAGGCATCAATGGGAAAGAGTACCGTGTCTTCAACATCTAAGGATTCTGAAATAAAAAAAAATAAACAATGGTAAGTTAAAGCAGTTGGAAATAAATAAACATGGTTTAGAAAAAAGCTTTTCAAATATTCACTCAAAAAAATACACGGAAACTCTCTTTCGTAGCTCATTGGGTATAGGTTATGTCAATGTTAACTTACCTATTAAGTTATACAGTTCCTGTGTTTCTTCCTCATCAGTTATCAGTTCATCAGTTATCAGTTCATCAGTTATTGACTGATCTGTCATTTCATCACATGTGTGATTTGAGTTCCATTTTGTATTACAATCAATCATCAGAGCCGGTTCTGTGGCATGTGAACTTTCCTGTAATCCAATAAATTTGTTCTCGTCTATTTGGTATACTATGTTAGTATCAACGCACAAGGGTGTGGTATAATCCATGGTTGATGTGAATGAGCGTATCGGTAAAGGGAAGTCCATTCTGACACTATATTGTTCTGTTCTCTCCTTGAATATCCGGCAGTGACTGAACTCGTCCTAGTTTTATTGTCCTTTTATACCTTACAAAAATCCTTTACGCCAGGAGGTCTACTTATTAAGCCACATGCTGAGTTCGTGTGAGTGCCAAAGATGTTTTAATAACATAGCATGTGTTGCGTAATTTAACGACGGGGGGCGTGTTTATGGCGGCGTCCAAGTTATCAAGATCAAATGGGATTTTCCTTGAATAGGGCCATTGTTGTTTTTCCAGTGGTGGTCAATACTCTGGTTAGCTTAGGGTGACTTGTCACCTTCAGTGAATACTTTGAGGGCATGACGCAATACATATACTTAATTATAATCTCATACATTCCAACCCTCTGGCATCAGAAAACACAAGACATAATCTACCCAATAAATGTTTATATAATTAATCAAGCTGAGGAGCTTAAATTTAAAGTACATCTTTATACAATGTTGTATTGTTTATATTATGAACAATGAGATAGTGCACTTTTCTTATAGGCACATGTTTAAATTAGTTCAAGAGTTTAAATTATCCTCTTGGATGTTACATTTAAAGAAAATGAATTATTGTTAAATCTTAAAGCTATATAGATCAAACATTTTCTGTGCAAATATTTATAGATATCAATCAGAGTGAAGATGGTAGCAATTATGGATTTTTATTTTGCCGGGCCCATGATATTAATATCCAATAAGCCACAGACAACCCCCATAGAAGCCGTATCATTTAACACACCAGATGCGCTTCAATGGGAATATAATTATATTACGTATTCTCCTACAAAGATGTAGCAAACTTCTTTCGAACCGTATTGCTGTAAAGTTTAAGAATGAGCGCATTAGATGTGTACATGCTATTGTTGTCTACTTACTTCATACACTGTACCCTACTGGCAGAGCTCACGGTGACAATTGTACACATATATCTTTCTTTTACGATTTCCAAGGAAAGGCTTGCATTTCATTTCTGTGACAGTCTTGTTTAGGTGTTGGTCATTGACAATTGTAAAGTCTTCCGTTCAAAAACATGACAGATGGAGGTGAGCAAGGCGAAGGATAGACACAAGGGATATTGTCAAACGATCCTATCGAACCTCATGTGTTTTCTCATACCACCGATAACAATGTCTCTGCATACCCCTTGATTTTTAATACACACCAAGAAGGCACGATAGGAATTACATGTGTTCACGGGGAAAGTTGTTTGTAAATTTTATATAATATTTCCTTTTGCTTTCCACAGTATTTTCCAGGAATTTCAAACAACAATGTCGTGGAATATATATATTTTTTTAATAATATTTCAATTTTAGGCAGTTTAATAACAAGTTATAAAACAAATTATGAAATACATCACAAATGTTGACATTGACATATAAAATTGACCTTTAATGCCGTAAATTAAAAACGTTCAGCAATATATGGATGCCAAGTTCTATCATATTCAACCGAAATGGTTTTAAAATATTCCCTTATTTGGAATCCAAATATCGTTTCGTTTCAACAATATTTATTTCCATAATATGAAATTGGATTGGGGAACAGAAATAGCCTATGTAAATGCCTGTTCATAAAAACATCAGTAGAAATTTCCGTTTTGGTCATCTCAAAGTATTACATACATTTCATTAAATATATAAAAGCTTTTCTATATTGATTGTTGTATTTCTATTTATTGAATTTGCATTATTTATGTAATTTACTAAATTACGAGCGTTTTTAATATCATGACATTAAATAAATAACCATATAACAATATTATCACCAATAATGTTAACATGCCATCGTTTATATGTTTTGTTATTTTTTGTGAGGAGATCTCTACTATACCTTCGGGCTGTGGGAAATCCTCCTTGGAGAAATATATAAAGCTTTAAATTAGTTAAATTACCATCGGTAGATTGATGTACAATGTGGAATGTTCTTCACAGAATAAGAACTCTGTATGACTGCTGTTTTTCCGGAATAAGTTACAAAGGCCCAGGTAACTCTTTCCAAAACATGATTCACCTGTCTATATATCACCTTTGAGGATCGTTAAGTCTTCGGCCCCTAAATTTGTTGTGAATTTTAATTCTGACATGTACTTGAGGTATTATACATACACGATGTACTGGATTCTTTTCAGCACTTCTTTAAAATTGGAGAAATGTGTATTTGCGCCACTTACATATTCATAAACTATTAACTAAAGGTCATTGTTATTTGGTATCGTTTTTATATGCCTTTATTCATTATAACGCATTTAATTTGGAAAACCTCTCTCCCATGGTGCTTTCGGATTATGTCGTGTAATAAAGCGTAAAATCTCACTGTGCGGATTAAGAAACAACAGGTGACGCATCTATTAATATATCCAAGCTGATTAAACGCTCCACGGCTACTTATGGGATTACCATTTTGACAGAAATCGACTTTTATAAGCCTGTTTACTTTTAGTGTACACAAACAACAGGTGACGCATCTATTAATATATCCAAGCTGATTAAACGCTTCACGGCTACTCGTGGGATTACCTTATGTGACCCCAGACAATCCGCACCTTCCCCCTCCCCCCTTCCCCCACACACACCCTCCGTCGGTTGTTGTCCAAATGTTAAAACGGGAAAATTCTCAGGTTTGCCCCGGGGTAAGGAATATGGTGGGAAACTATCACAGGTAGGGTGACTGTTTTGTAGTTACTTAATACACGTATCAATTAATGGCTTATATGGAACTTCCGGCTGTTGTTTCGTCCATATTTATTACCCCTCTTGAAGCCAAACAAGAAATATTGATATGTCCGGTCCAATGACTTCACCAAAAGCAAACAAACTTACCTAAAGACTGCTATTCAAAGTTTTGCCGAAGTTTTAAGCAGTGGAACTGAACGAGACCTATAAAAACAATGACATGAGAGTTACTCAACCTACTAATGGGAATCCCGGAGAAAGCTATCGTCTTTAAGAGTTGTGAAATAATACGCTCCACGTTTTGAGAATGTCACCATACAGTAAAATGAATTCACGAATTCCTAGATTGACGAACAGTTACTAACGTCTAATCTGTAATTCTATCTGTTGTCTTTGGTGCTCACATGATACTGAAAAATAGATTTCACAAAACCGCAGACAATTGCTTTTGTATTTATGTCACGCTTGTTTTGTGTAGGATCATTTAGGAAAACCAAGCTGTAAGCTAGAGAATGACAGGTGTCAAGAAATAAAGGACACGGTTTGTGTTAAGCGTGATCTGTAGGAATTATATAGAGATGTCAAAGAAATAAGTTTTTATTTACAAAGCACCGTACTTCAAATGTCCCCGCCTTCCACACATTTCGATTAGATGATCTTACTATTCCTCGTACACTACTAAAGTCACAACCTTCCAATTGAACACTCATTGAAATATCAGGCGGAGTATATACTGGGGTGTCCTCGCTCTCATTCACCATATCCGATTATGTCAGTTTTATTTACTCATTTAAAGTCATCGGAACCACTATCAAAACATAGGTATAATTGAATTGTGTTCTAGAATGTTACATTACATATGTCAGAGACAGTCCTTCCCTGCCCTTCGTCTAATGGCTCTCGATAATTCAAAGTTATAGGAGGTAGTTGGCGATATCACACAGAAATGGAATGCAGCTATATGTTTTATACACACAACCTTAAAAGACAGTATTTGTTATTACTTCATGTAAACTTCTGTTACGGTTTAACACACGAAATATGTACTGTTTAATTGGATGGACACAGACCTACATATTAACAGTTCTGTAAAATTGACTGTATAATTACCATCTGTTTACATAAATGAACAATAAGATTTTTTAAAAACGTGATGAATTAATTGCTAAGTTAAATGAGTAAACAAGCATTATCAGCAGAATACTGTACGGATTACAGTCAAGCCTATACTTGTAAAGTGTCCTTTTCACAGAAAATATAAAATGATTAATCTTTTACGTCATTCTTAAAGCCTAGTTACATGACTGATTACACTTATACATACAATAAATACATGTATTTGAAATAATGCAAAATATCATTTAAATAACATCAGAGAAACAGCTTTAATATAAGAAGATCCTTCCATGGTGATATATAATGTTATGATGACAGACTTTACAAGTTTAAAATATTATGTAGAACTTGACATGGGGATAAATAGATAATGTAGTGTACACTGGCTAGTGTAGCCAGTTTACAAAAACAGATATATTTAACAAGGATTTAACTGATGTAGATAATACAACTTTATCCGTTTAATATTTATATAGGTTGTGAAATTAGTTTGAAGAAGGACTTTTTCCCCGTCACAAACTCATTGATTTCGCTTGACATATTTCTGTTGTTCAAGATGGGAGGTGGAAATCGACATGTTTGACAAAACATGGAGACTCTATCGTTGAATTGAAGCATATGTTAAGAAAAATCTGCAGATCTCAGTAGGCCTATCTTGCACAAGGGTGGTAAAGTGTACTGCTTACCTAGTGTTGCGTAATTTCCGGAATAGTATTATTTATAGCAAAGACAAGCCAAACAATTTTTTGAACTGTTTATATTTTCTCGCCAATTGTTTTAAATGAGGTTACTTATTTTAAGTCAGATCGAACAGAAATTTACAGCGGCCTTCGGTGACAACTATATTCAATAAGCATACAAATACACATTTCTAGCCATGAACAAGTTATTTTTGATAAATACTAATTGTAAATCTTAAACCTAAATCGACACTAAAGTTTATCGTTAAAGGAATAAGGATGTTAAGAATATATAACATCATCATAATAGCGGTTTAGCGGGTTTGACTTTCGTGCCAAAACAGTACCTAAAAGCATTTTCCCCATACACTTGTGAATGTATTATGTTTCTCCATTGAAACTGAATACACAGCAAAAACGACTGTAGTAGTTTACTGAACAAATTATTTTGTCCCTATTCTATCACCGAAAAATCGGAAAGTATAAAATTAAAACAGATGAAATAGGTATTATGTAATGCCTACAATGTGTTCACCATAGGTGACAAGTCACGCGAGGGTAGCGGGATCATGATAAGTGTCGCGATATCCTAATTACCTGGAAGCCGACACTTAGAGCCGGGGTGGCAGACGATGAGAGACCCTCCCCCGCCATTTGAATACTCCACAGGTACGAATTAGACCAAACACATACTCCACAGGTACGAATTAGACCAAACACAATTGACGCTAACGGAGGGAGAAACACAGCAGGTAGGTTAATTTGTGAGGATGTCAAAGACAAGCCCATGAGCCGCTTATCACTATGAGTTTCTTTGCGTTTATGTGATGTGTATAAGGTATAAGGACCACGGAATCAAAATCAATCAGTTATTGTCGTGCAGAACTGTTGCTTTCTGTTTTCCCTATTTTCTTTATGTGATAGTAAATATGCAAACATCATCTAAGAGAAATACCTATTGAGGGACAAGAAACCATTTATTTCGCCTTTTTGTTCAGTTAAATAAAATTACCTATTTATGTAATAAATCTGAAATAATCATTTTCGTTCATTCGTTTTAATGACAGGTGTTGTTGTGTTTTTTTTATTTGTTTTTTTTTTTTGCAAACATTGTAATAATAGGGAACCCTTGTTGAGCACATGTACATTATAAAAATAAAAAAAACATTAGTGCGGCTACCAGCTGGTAAATGACGAATTCACATCTGGATTGTTTGAATTTATTTAAACGGTTCAATCAAACCACGCAAACATATAATTCGATAGAATTTTAGACTCTTTAACAAAGAAACAACCTTTGCTAAGACTGGTAGGGGTCAGTAACGCAAAGCCTCAAATGACATCAACGTATTTTGCAAAAAAAAACGGAAATTCATCAGATGTGTTCTTAAACATTTCCTTTTATGTAAAAAAGATAGGGGCTATCGCAAATATTTTAAATTAAATCAATCAATCCCTTCAACAAATTCCCAGCCATCACTAGAATCCAAAGCCCCAGTTACCAAGTTTTGAATCGAGCTGAAAGTTTAAACATACACTCACATGT